>JACXGM010003910.1:0-39930 GCA_016801145.1 Umbra pygmaea | reverse complement strand
GAGCAGCTGTAGGGTAGGAGCAGTACTGGAGTAGGAGCAGCTCTAAGGTAGGAGCAGTCTTGGGGTAGGATCAGCTGTAGGTTAGGACCAGTACTAGAGTAGGAGCAGCTGTAGCTTAGGACCAGTACTGGAGTTGGAGCAGCGGTGATAGTGTAGAGTTATACCCTTAAGGATAAGACCCTACATTTCAATGTTTGCCCCTCTTAATCAAAAAATGTCAAACAAAAAATGAATTTCTTGAAGCTCAGGACATCAGGCAAGGAGATGCAAATGCCTGTTTACAATTTTAATTGAACAATTTTCTGTTTCTGGAGATTCTCTAGACTTCTCTAGAAGAATGTAACAGCGTCATTGTAGAGGGACACCTGTCCTGAACAGGCTAAAGAAGGTAGATTGCATTAATGGGACGATGATGAAAGTAGTCGGCACCCTTTTGTTGTGGCTTTTCTCCACTTTCTGTTTTTCAGATTTCTACAGCAGGTTCGTGAACATAGGGTTAACACCCTCAGCCAGTACTGCTTTGCTTTAGGCAGATTTATATTCACAACAACAAGACACTGGGCGTAACTGGCTGAGTGAGGGTGGACGTGCTTGTAATATACAGTAAATGACTTTAGTTTTTTTTGGAATATCTATTCAACCAAGCAATTGCTTTGCTGCATAAACCAGACACACACAAACACACCAAGGTGAGCCGATGACTTTGGCAGGCCCTGAGCTGCTATTCCCTCAGCTACCTGCTGGCGCCACGCCGTTTAACCCTCAGCTGACACCTTCCCTCACAGCACACAAGCTCTGAAAGCAGCCAGAATGAAGTCTGGGCTCAAAAACACAAAATGGCCCATTAATAAACGAATGAATCGCCCCACATAGCGTAGTTTAGGCCAAGGCACAGACAGTTTTAGCTTTCTTAATAACTGTTTGCTGCCTTACAGCACAGTTTGACAACTTGATCGATGTTTCCTCGCCCTGAGAGTGTTCTATGGGCCAAGACACACTATAATCCAGGGTACCGTTCTCTTTAAACCACCCTTTAGGACCTTGGAGGAATGTTGTTCTCTGACACAAAAAAGTGTAGCTATAGTGGCTAAACTTACGCAGTCACGTTTTTTAGAGAAGAAGTGGGCCATTATTATTATAAAGTTGTGTGTAATTCAATTATTTAGAATAACGTTTTCCATTACATGAAATAGAGTAAATGTAAATGTGTCAGGGTTGTGTCAAATATAATGTGTCCTTGAAGGAATGTTTTTTCTTCAACCATTTTTCTCTGCACCTAATGGTACACTAAGCAATGCGGTTTATAGATATGACTTCATCACATGCCCAGTATCCAGAAACCACCTAACATGATGTCATAAAACTGTGAAATACTTTAAATAGGCTGTTACCACAGCCTGTTTCTAAATAAATGTAACCCCACATTCTTAAACTACTTTTTATGCTTCTGTCTTACAGGGCATTGTCACTTGACAGACTTCAACATCGCTGCAATCGTCAAAGATGACCTGAGAGCCACATCCATTGCTGGAACTAAACCATACATGGGTAATAACAATCTCCACCCCTGGGCTAATATAATCAAAACCAGAATATAATTGGTGAAATGGCCTAACACCTGTTTTTCTAGTAGGTAGCTGTTGGTTTGCATCATTAGTGCATGCACAAGAAAGCTGTCAATGTCTATTTTTGATTCTAGGCTTTGCATTTGGAGTCAATTGCTATTGTCTGACAACATACAGTAACAATGAGGACAAAATAGGTTTCAATGCTACAGGCTGGTCGTCGTGATGCAGAGAAGTCAGGATTAATCAATCAGAGAGTCCAACATCAGGTGTGCAATAATCAACTGTTTGGTACGTTTAAATGAAGAAAGAACACACCGGGGAGCGCAGTAGTGACACTATAACAAAGAAATAAAGAGCAGAAAAAAGCAACTGGCAGTGTAGTGCAGCAATTTACTTATCAGTTAACAGTTAGCTGTCTGACAGTGGCCAGCTGATCAAGGACACAGCTCAATGTTACAGTTGCAGCCAGGCCCGGTCCAAGTAATCCTGGGCCCCGTAAAAAATATATAACTGGGCCCCCTGCCCAAGAATTTAAAATTGTCTTGATGTTGCCTTATAGAGCTCTCTTCAATGAATATAATACCTATGCCATTTCATCGAAAACTATTTTCAACAAAAATGTGAAATATAAAGGAATCAGTAGTTTGACTGAACCAAAATATAACCTTCATGCAAATACTTCAAAGATTTTACAGAGCATTTAAAGCAACACTTTAACTTGTTGAAATCTACAAAAAATATATATTTGTTTTAAGACTAGCAAACTTTAGTAACTTATATAGGATCCAGGGGTTTGAAAAACAACTTAAATAATAAAAAAGAAATAATTGAAATTTCATCGGGACAAATTGTTTTATTGTTCCTTGTTCAGTAAAAATAATCACTCACCAGCCACTTTACATTAGGTAAACCTGTTCAACTGCTCGTTAATGCAGATATCTATTCAGCCAATCTTTTTGCAGCTAATCAATGTGTGCTGTCTACTACAGTATTTAATGTGCATTAGCAACACCAAGTGTTTCATTTCATTTTGCATGTTTGAGTTTGCCTTCTGTACTTCAGTGGTTGCCACAGCCTAAGTTGTCTGAGTTTTCCTCCTGGCAGACTTTGCTAGCTGTTTAAACTCTTGTTCAGAGATGGTCAAATATATTACTTTTTACAGTTTTGCACTTGTACTACTTGTAATGCCAGCATTCAAAAGTAAATAGCTGAAACGTATTACTGTTCCACTAGATGTATTTTGCTTGGACTGTTTTCTATCTGCCAAGCTAATCTTGTTCATCATTAGTGAGGGCAGAATACAATGCATTTAGACATGTAGACATGGTCAACACAATCTGCTGAAGTTCAAAATAAGCATCAGAATGGGGAAGAAATTCAAAGTGACTTTAAAATTGGTACCAGAAAGGCTGGTTTGATTATTTAAACAATTGCTAATCTACAGAGATTTTCCCACACAACCATCACTATGGTTAACAGAGAATGGTCAGAGAAAAAGAAACTATCCAGTGAGCGTCAGTTCTCTGGGCGTAAATGCCATGTTGAAGGCAGAGGTTAGAGGAGAATGGCCAGACTGGTTTGAGCTGATAAAAAAGCAACTGTAACTCATGCAGAGTAGAGCATCTCTGAATGCACAACACGTTGAAACTTGAAGCAGATGGGCTACAGCAGCAGAAGACCACACCGGGTTACACTTGTCAGCTAAGAACAGGAAACTGAGGGTACAATTTGCAATGGCCCACTAAAATTGAACAATAAAAGATTGTGTAAATAGATGGTTATTTTAAGGCTTAACAGGATCTTTGTTAAAATGATTGTTTCAGGAGTGAGGTTGTGGTTGACTATAGAGTGCTTTAATAACGTAACATCTTCCTCTGGAACAGGGACATCTCAGTAAAAGGCAATCTAGACGGGCTTGGAAGAAGCCCCAAATAACAATTAGAGTTGGCTTACTGTATATAGCCTTAGCACTGTTGTTCATATACCTTCTAGAAGAAGACCCTTATCTCCTCAGAACCGTGACTGTCTCACATGAGCATGAACAGCAGGTCACCTTAACTCATGTCTAGCATCTTATCAAATGGCCTCGCTAGTTGTTATTTTCTAATAACTCAGTAAACCTTATCTGTCTAGTGTCCTCTCAGTAATATGTCCTATTAGTCTGAATGGCATCAACATGTACAGTATTAAATCTGTGATGGAATTACAGTCTAATATATAATAGATCATAAAGTTATGAGCAGTCTAATATATAACAGATCTTATAAGGTATAAGTCCTAAGCTATAAGCTACAAGCTTGTTCTGATGCTATAATATAGGAACAGTACCTTGATGGGCCCTCTCTGTCCTAAGTCACTCGCTTGGCCATGAATCTGCCCTCCTGTCTGCACACAGATAGTCTAACAGGTCTTAGTATCCCCCAACAGGCCTCAAACCTTAGGTGTGTAACACTATCATCTAGTTTTACCATTCTAAACTGTTTAAACTGTATTTAATCATGATTATATAGAATTTCAGTCTCAACAATTGGAAAAACATTGCCTGGTCTGATGAGTCTCGATTTCTGCTGTGTCATAGCATCAGAATTTGAGGTAAACAACATGAATGTATATGTAAAATAATTTAAAAATCTAAGTTAATTCGGCCCACCCGACAAAGTAATGGAACGTTTTTAGTATATGGAGTTCAGTCAAATTGATATATTGAAACAATACAAATGCTAAATTTACAGTGTAGGTCCCCTGTTTTGTGATGTAGGTGTATTCACATCATGGAAAGTCCATAGATTAGGGCTTAATTAAATAATTTCAATTGACTGATGGCTTGTCATTGACATTTTTGGATATTGTGTTTAAGTTTATTACAATTGTAGGTTTTTATTAAAAATGTAAGGCCAAGGGCCCCGTGAATCATTCCACGCATTAGTGCCGGCCCTGGGTGCAGATATAGTACATTGTCTATGTAGTGACAGAGAGGCTATCTACTTTCAATTTCCTTCTCATAACATTATACACTACATGATCAATGCTGTTCCTCTGCTCTGGGGCATCTGATGGAAAGTCGTAGAATTACAGACCCATTAGAATGTGGAGTTCACTGGCCCGTGGTTCTCCGGACTGTCTCATCCACTATGATAAAGAGGCTTGGCAGTTGGATCTGTTAAGTGGGATTGACAGAAAAAGCAGCAGGAAAGGAGAATACAATTGACCATTTGAATATAAATCCAAGAGAGCTGTAACACATCATGTGTTATTAAATTACAAAAAACTTGCATCTCCAAAAGAAATTAATTGAAATTCTAGTAGGCTAAGTTGCTGCATTGCAATACAGTCTACATAATGATGGTCAGTGGTTCGAGCCTGACCATGGGTTCTCTGACTTTCCCCGGACCTCCTGCAGGAGGCAGGGCATATAGGCATAGGATTTAGGTTAGATAAGTAAGATGAACTATCGTGCCATGTTGCTCTCCAGCATCTCCTTGTGTGCAGATGGGGTGACTGTAAATTCCATCTGACTAAAGGCGTCTGTTTTGAATGAGCAGTGCAAAAAATAATCAGTGGCTGGGCGACATGATGTTAGATGAACCATGTGAGCGCCCCTCGCCATCCCACAGATCTGTACAAGGGGTTGCGGAGCTGGCGACAAGGCAGGATTAGAGGGAATTGGGGAGGGAGGAAAATGGGGGGGAGAAAAAATAAAATAAATGTATTTATATTCTAAAAGAACCTGCATCTATTTTCGAGGTGTTCATTTTTATGGCCGTTGAATGTAGGATTTTACTGTAGTTTTGATGGATTCCAAGGTGTGTTCCATTTGTTTTAGTACTACCACTAATTTATTCTCCAGGGTTGTTGTGTAACACCCCAATTCCATTCTCAACCCCTCCAGCCCCGGAGCTGTTCCATCCCCATGAGGGGACGCATCCTGGTTACTCCTTCACGGTGGACTGGTGGTCTCTGGGTGTCACAGCTTACGAGCTGCTACGAGGGCAGGTACAGAAACGCAGCCCAGCGTGACTCGTGAATAATGCATCCTAGAGCTGACAATACATGCTGTTCCAGAGCCTAGAATAGAGCTCTAAGTAAGCACAGAGCACACAGTGACAAGATGACCCTAATTCATACGATGAACACACTCCTCTCACATGCTTTATTGTTCACATTAGTATGACATAATCCTGGTTTATAATGTAAACATGTACTTTTAAGAATCCCCACCCTGCACATCCGGAAGAAGACTGTCCACCCCACTGAGTCTGACCCCTCTCAAGGTTTTTTCCTAGGTCTAGCCACTGTGCCTCAATTCTCTTTGTTGCTCGCGGTGCTGGGTTTTAGGCAGGGTCATCTTTGAAATGTAAAAAGGTAGTCTGGAAAAATCCAGACCCAAATCCTAAGGATTAAGGGTCTAGGCATCGAGTAATCAAAATGACACAACTCGAGGGGAGGCACCAAGCATGCATTTGAAAATCTCACTGTACGCAATTGGATAACACTACGACCAATCACCAGTGGGTTTTTGCTGAGCCCCTATGGCTAAGCCCCATACGTTTAGCTACCAGCGGATATTAAAGCCTTGCCGTTTCCGGTCGGAAAAACAGCAAAAACGTCCTTCTTAAAAAGGAATGATTCAAGCGCCGTTTTCTGTTCATCTTTTAGACAAAAAGCCAAGTCTAACTCGTTCATTGTAGCGGCCAAAGCCGTTTCAAACAACTGGTGTTCATCCATAGCGATCTTACAATGTTTACTAATGACTTTGAGGTTGCAGCGCTGTCGTCATCTGTTTAACACGCCTCTGGCACGCCTATATCCGATACACCGATGTGATTGGTGCAGCTCGGCTACAAGGGCATATTTAATGAGCAGAATTACTCGGTGCCAGAGTAACTCGCTGAGCAAATTCAAATTGTGCTCCCACGAGAACTCTGGATTTCCAGGGTAGTAAAAAGGGCATTCATAAAATAAATGTGATTTATTAGTTCATTTGAATTGTTCTGGTGATCTCTGTCTTCAGTGAGTATTTGAAGAGGCAGCCCCCTCCTGGGTACTTGGCATGGCGGGGTCAGGGTCTACTTCAGACTCGCTCAGACCCTGGTGGACTTGACAATCAGTATCAGCCAGGTCTGATCCTCCTACAGCACAATACGTCCATCACAGGCATCTGTCTTAAACAGCCCCTGAGAGAGAACATCTTTTGGGGTGATCTTTTCCACCCTGCCCAATGACTAACTGGAAACCCACATCCAGACATTTGTCTATATGCAGTCTAAAGGATTGGGTGTAAAGCGTATCTACATGCTGAGGAGCCCGGTAACCCTGACAACCTCCGTGTGATAATAACGTTATGTCCTGCATTTACAGAGGCCATTTATCATGCGCTCCAGCATGCCAGCAAATGAGATCATCCAGATGTTCCACAAGGTCATCCCCAGCTATCCCATGGTCTGGTCTGTGGAGATGAAGACCCTGCTCAGAAAGGTAAATGTAGTTTAACCCACACTGGCTGAATGAATCATTCATTTGATAGTTTCTCTTGTATTATCCACTTGGTGACCTGGGCCATGACACATAGAATTAGCTCTGTGTGACCACTCCATCACACTAACATGTTTTTCTTATCCTGATAAGGTAATCAGTGTTGTGAGACAGGCCATATCATTTGACATGCTGTTCTAACTGTAAACCCACATGGCCCGTTTTGAGATTCTGTAAATAATCAGATTCTATGCCAGTCGTTCTATAACTGCAGTCAATGCATTGAATAGCTCTGTGTTAATGTTCCCCAGAGGTTGCATTCCTGTCCGGTTCATTCTTCTCTGTTGCCCCCCCCACCCCTGCGTTTCTTATCTACATTCCTCTGGTGTTTGTCAGATGTGCTTCTAGAAAGAGGCTGAGTGCACCAATTCAGCATGGGTATATTTTTTGTTGTTGCTCTGTAACAAAAAATTGATTTTCATCTTAGAGGTGTGGTTTAATATGGCAGTTAAGGATGAGGGAGTCTTTCACTTCCTCAAAATAGACAGAATCAAGAAATCTGAAAGTCAATACGTTTTCATGCTTTTGCAGAATAGGTTTTTGTCACTCGATTGTACAGTGAGGGAAATAAATATTTTATTCACTGCTGATTTTGTACTTTTGCCCCATGACAAAGAAATGATCAGTCTGTTTGAACGGTGAGAGACAGAATAACAACAAAAAAATCCAGAAAAATGCATTTCAAAAAAGTGATTAATTGATTTGCATTACAATGATTGAAATACGTATTTGACCCTTTTGGAAAATTTGACTTAGAACTTGGTGGCTAAACCCTTGTTGGCCAACAAAGAGGTCAGACGTTTCTTGTAGTTGGCCACCAGGTTTGAACAAATCTCAGGAGGGATTTTTATCCCACTCCTCTTTGCAGATCCTGTATAAGTCATTTAGGTTTCCAGGCTCCATTCAACTACCTCCACAGATTTAGGCTAGGCCACTCCAGGACCTTAATGTGTGTCTTCTTGAGCTACTCCTTTTGTTACCTTGGCCCTGTGTTTTGGGTCATTGTGTTTCGGGTCATTGTGTTTTGGGTCATTGTCATGCTGAAATTCCCATCCACTAGTGGTGCAACGGATCGTCATTGATCCGTGATCCTTTCGGATCAATATCTTCGGTTCGGCACACACGTGATCCGCGGATTGATTTCTGAAAAAAAAGTTGTTCAGTCCGCTCAAAGCATGGTCATGTCGAGCGGAGGAACGGAGGAGCTTGAATGCCCAGCGTCATTTAAATCCCCTGTATGGGAGCATTTTGGCTTCCCTGTTAAATATAATGATCAAGTGTGTAGGCACTGTGGCACAAGAAAGCCATATGACAGTGGAAACACATCAAGAATGGCAACGCATTTGAAGCGACATCACCCCGGTGTTTCACTGACAGGAGTGAAACCGAAAGCTGCAAAACAACCGCTTATCACCGTGGTATTTAAGCAATTAATCAGACCGGGCTAAAGCCATTACAACTACCATCGGTGTGTTTATAGGTGCAGACATGAGGCCATATTCGGTTTTGCAAAAAGAGGACTTTAAACACATGCTGAAAATGTTTGAGCCACGTTATGACATCCCGTCGCATACGGGACATACTAAAACGCTTAATGTGAAAAAGCTTACCGGGGTTTTAATGTACCTAAACAATGGTCAATCATCACCAAATTTCTCATGGCCATATCTTGTCATGAACACTTAATGACGAGGAAAATGCTTAACGTGATTTAATGTAGCCTACCTAAACAACGATCAATATTAACCACATTTCTCTCTCATATTGCTCATCATAACTGAAAATGATAAAAACAACTAACCCAAATTCCAATTATTATGGGCGTTATCTGACGTTAAGCCTTTCTGCTTCATTAAAGCCTATTGTAAAGAAAAGGCTTAACGTGAATTAATGTACCTAAACAACAATCAATAATAATCACATTTCTCTCTCTCATATTTGTCCCCATATTGTTAATAAACAAAAAGACATCTTATTTCTTTTGCTGATCTGAAAAATGATCCGATCCGTGACTCTGATCCGAGGAACGATCTGATCCGTGAGTTTTTTGATCCATTGCACCCCTACCATCCACAACACATTTTTAATGCCTTGGCTGAGGGAAGGAGGTTCTCACCCAAGATTTGACGGTACATGGCCCCGTCCATCGTCCCTTTGATAAGGTGAAGTTGTCCATTCCCCTTAAAGACACACCCAAAGCATAATTGTAGGAGCCATACAGGTTGTTTTCCTCCAATCCACAGGGGGCATGATGTTTCCTTGTGTTGTCAAGGTCAAGGGTGGCCTTGGGTAAGGTCCTGTATTGATGCAAACAGGTGTTGTTAATGAAGGAAGAGGAGCAAACAGTTTTTAACTGTGCTTGGATTACATTGTTTATGGAGCTTTATGTCACTATTTATTTATTGTAATTAAACGCTGTAAGGACAGAGAAAATAAACACAACGAAAAGCAAACTATTGGAAAGCACTGGACATTGTTTTGTCTGAGTACACGTTAGAAATAATACTCTAAATTAGCAACCAGTAGCGGCTAAGTATAGGACATAGTCACTAAAATAATGTTTTCTACCTTCATGTTTGACGGTAGTGATGGTGTTCTTGGGGTCATAGGCAGCATTCCTCTTCCAAACACAATGAGTTGAGTTGATGCCAAAGAGTTCGATTTGGGTCTCATCTGACCACAACAATTTCACCCAGTTCTCCACTCTATCATTCAGATGTTCATTGGCAAACTGTAGACAGGCCTGTACATGTGCTTTCTTGAGCAGGGGTACCTTACAGGCACTGCAGGATTTCAGTCCTTCATGGCGTAATGTGTTACCAATTGTTGTCTCGGTGGCTATGGTCAGCTGCCTTGAGATTATTGACAAGATCCCCGTGTAGTTCTGGGCTGATTCCTCACCATATTTTGTGTTTCTTCCATTTGCAAATAATGACAACAACTGTTGTCACCTTCTAACCAAGCTGCTTGGCGATGGACTCGTAGCTTATTCCAACCTTGTGTAGTTCTACTATCTTGTCCCTGACATCCTTGGACAGCTCTTTGGTCTTGGCCATGGTGGAGAGTTTGGAATCTGATTGATTTCTTGATTCTGTGGACAGGGGAAATGTATACAGGTAACAAGCTGACGTCCTTTAAGGGAATGCTCCTAATGTCAGTTTGTTACCTGTATTAGAGTCACCTGGGAGCCAGTAATCTTGCTGATTAAGAGGGGATCAAATACTTATTTCACTCACTGTACATCTGTCTATAATGTCACAGATGTGCACCTAAGTCTTTCTCCTTGCAAAATATCCATGAAGCCCAGCTTTGCGTCTGGGTTACAGTTGCCCCATGGATGGTTTCTCCCAGCTCAGGTGCGAATCTCTCCAGCTCCTGCAGAGTTAAAATTGGCCTTTTGGTTGCTTCTTTTCTAATACCCTCCTTTCCAGGTCAATGAGTTTTGGCGGCCAGCCTTCCTAGGGCAGAGCGCGGTTGTACCATATTCTTTCGATTTTTTTAATAATGGATTTACCGGTGCTCTGGAGAATGTACAAAGTTTGAGATTTTTTTTAAAGCCCAACCCTGATTGGTGCTTCTCTTCTAACATCTGTCCTCTTCTAGCTGCTGTGTATTGACGTGCACCAGCGTGTGTCCTGCCTGGCTGAGCTGCAGGACTTAGATCTGCTGTCTAATGTCAACTGGGATTCTGTCCTTAACAAGCAGCTGACCCCTGGATTCATCCCCAATGTGAGTCAGAACACAACACTCATCCCCATTGTGAGTCAGAATGCAACACTCATCCCCAATGTGAGTCAGAACACAACACTCATCCCCAATGTGAGTCAGAACACAGCACTCATCCCCAATGTGAGTCAGAACACAACACTCATCCCCAATGTGAGTCAGAACACAACACTCATCCCCAATGCGAGTCAGAACACAGCACTCATCCCCAATGCGAGTCAGAAACACAGCACTCATTCCCAATGTGAGTCAGAACACAGCACTCATCCCCAATGTGAGTCAGAACACAGCACTCATCCCCAATATGAGTCAGAAACACAGCACTCATCCCCAATGTGAGTCAGAACACAACACTCATCCCCAATGTGAGTCAGAACACAATGTTCATCAGCCAACTAGGAAGTAGAGCTGATTTGTTGGCACAATAACAAGCTACATTGTTTGGTAGGTGGGAGGGGAGCTTTGACTTTTGGTCTCCTGCTTCAATCCAGCTCACAGAGGGGTGGAATGATGAATGGCCCTGATTCATGTCAGTTTATATCAGCTTCAGACATAACAACAAGACTCAGGCTGTCCTTGCTCCACCTGCTCTGCTGAAATGATACTGATCTGATTGCTGTCATAATGTGGGAATAAACTGTCCCTGTGTCTACCTAGACCAGGCAGGAAATACAGTAACAAGAGACAGCCTCTGTACATAATACATTTGACTGATTTCGCAGACATTAACATTGGGTAAGTGCCTTGCTCAGGGACAACAACAAACCTTCAGATTACAAGTCTGACTCTCAAAACAATGACCCACCTGACTCCTGCAAAAAAAGCTTCAAACGGTCGTGTTCCTCTGATCGTCTCCTAGAGACGGAGGCTAAACTGCGACCCCACCTTCGAGCTGGAGGAGATGATTCTAGAGTCCAAACCACTGCACAAGAAGAAGAAGAGACTGGCCCGGAAGAGCCGCGAGCAGGGCTCCAACGGGTCGCCCCAGGTAAAGCCTTCCCCGTACAACAAACATGTGCCTCTTAATGGTTTCCGCTTTTCAACAGGTCACAATCTGTGTGCCTGTGTACCCATTTGACATAATGGATCTAAGACCCTTCTCATCTAAACAAATGGCTAATGTGGACGATCTACCTATAAGGCAGATGAATGTGATGAACGTGACCTCTCTCCATGGTCTTGATTTTCGTCCTGAGTCTTTCTCTGACCACGTGAATCAGCAGTGTCCTCTATCTGTGGAGTTATTTTAGGTACTCTTTAAAAAGTTTTCAGGGAACGGTCAGGGACAGAGTACAGTTTTAACGAGGCCGAGTGGGAGCTCAGCAGGGATGTAGTGTTTACTGTGTTGCCTCAGCGTATGGAAGCGATCGCAATGGTCTGCCGTTGGATGTGAGCTCCAACCCGGTAAATGATGCATTGGAGAGCGCTGACGTGGTAGCACTGGGGAGGGTTGAGCAAGCGGCCTGCTGCGTTCTGGCTTCATTTCCGGGGTTTGAGGGCAAAAGCTGGAAGCCCAGCCAACTGTATGTTGCAGAAGTCCAGACATGAGACGCCAAGTGTGAGGTAAGCTTGTGCTCATACTAGTGTTGAAGAGCTCAAAACTGCCGTAAGGAGTCACAGCCTTAGATGTTGGCAGAGGTCGACAGGGTGATGTTGAGGGTCACGCCAAACCTCCTAGCACTCAAGGAGGGGGACACCCTGAAGTGGTCAGCTGTGATGAAGTGGAATCCCATGTCTCATCCTCTCCCCTTGTAGGACTCCGTCCTCCATCTCCTCCCCACCTCTCTTCTTTCTTTCTCTTCCGTCTATCTCCACCTCCCTCTCTGTTATTTATTTAGTGATTCAGATCGTCTCTGTTGGCTACTCAGTGTCAGTAAGTTACAACATCCTTTAGTGGGTTTTTAAATGTTGTTTACCCAAGACGGCGTGCGAATGAGTTCCCATGAGGGCAGAGACTATTGGCTAATCAAGCGCTATTGACTTTATGTGTCACATGGCTGAATTCGATGTGGGGGTCCATTATAAATTCAATCAAAAGCTGTTTCTCTGTTTGGTTTTGCTCCATTCTCTTGGGTGAATTGAAGACATTTGATGGGACCGTTTTCCAATAGAGGTGAGAAATTTAGGTGCTATGGGCACAAATCGTGTGCCAGTGGCAATAATAAGCCAGTGTCTCCTCCAAATTGAGTCTGAGTTTTATAGAAGCTGACAACATTTATGGGAGGCTGCCTAAGTGGTTCTTAGCACTGTGAATCTTGCAGTGCTTCACAAAGACGCTAAATGCATATTGGCTGGAATCACTATTTTTGCAATGTTTCTCACGTCTGTTTTTGTGTTGCATGCATTTGATCACCTCATGCATAGTCAGTATAGGAAATTATAGTCCGTATCATTGGTATTTATTATGTCTTTGAAATAGCAGTGTCAGCTGGCTACTGAACCATCATAGAAGAAGAGTCTGCCTATTTGAAAGCACACATTTGAGTACTCTAGCTCTTGGCATGTATCGTTTTTTGTTTTAATGGATTTCATGCACAAAAGGTTTGGAGATCCCTACTGCACATGCTTCCTAGTTGGAAGTGCACTTAACTAAATGTATTTTTAAACACAACCAGTGAGCCGAACACAGCCATCTACAATAGAATACCTCGTTGTGATGATGATTGTGACAGTGTGTGTGTATGTGTGCGTGCGTGTGTGTGTGTATTTGATACTGTCTTGTGTGTGCTGGTCGAGGAGGATGCACTCCAGTCCTGCCTGAAGAACTGAGAGAACAGGACACAGACTGGGGATGGATATTACGTGTTCCCTTTTCTAAAAGCAGTAAATCAATATTGTATGAAAGACAAGAGGGACACGACCCTAACACCTGGCCCAGTTCTGATGCTGGCTCTTTACCTCACAGTCTGTCTGTCTGCCTCTCTGTCTCACTCTCCCTATCTGTCTGTCCCTGTTCTTCCTCCACCTACCCTCTTTACCCCCCTAAACACTCATTGGTTCTTTGTTTAAATTCTGTTTTGAGTTCAGTTTAACCAGGCCCTTATAGTCCTCTTTTCATTGTTGTGTTCCACCCCCCCCCCACCCCCCCCCATCCTGTCCTTCTGGCTCCCAGCTGATGATCAGCATAATATACAGTGGAATTGCCTAAATTAAATCACAGATTACATTGTGGGAAATTGGCCCCATGTTGTTGCGTGAACATGATAAATAAGCCCCTCCTCACGAACTCGCTGCGCCGTCCGATGCCCCCGTTTGCCGTGGCGTCATCCTCCCTGAAGCTGCTCAGGATGGTGGGCAGTTCTGATCTTCACCTTTTGTGTTGTGTTAAAATATTCAGTGGTTGTTTTTTCTGGCTCTATGACTAAGATGCTGATGTTGTCCCAAAGGTCCGAACCCACAGTAGGGCCGTGTACACAAGGATGTTACCCAGCTGTGTACAGGCTATATCTGTCAGGTCTGTCACAGCAGATCCACGTCAGTGGGGGGTTTCATTCTATAGACCATTATACACCTGCATGACTATCTGTATCTGTCTGTCTGGCTGCCTGCCTGTCTGTCAGTGTCTGGCTGCCTGCCTGTCTGTCTGTAGCTGTCTGTCTGGCTGCCTGTCTGTAGGGCCGTCACAATTATTACATAATCACCTTATTTGAAGAGACAGCAATTATTCGGAAAAAATGACAATTGTTTGGATTGTTCCCGTTATAGATTTCTGTCTAAATTTGTTATTTTTACACCACTGGATGCATTTCTCCCCTGCTGGGAAAGCAGTGATTTTGACACTGAATAGCTCCAGAGAAAAGTTGTGTAGATCGTTGGTTGCTTTCATGATGTTTAAATTTCTTTAGAATTGTTATGCAATGCTATCCTTCCAAACAGCTGATCTGTCATGTAATTTTTGCTGCATTATTATTAATTAATAATGACAAATTGACAAATTGATTTCCATCGCCTATTTATTGCATAATCACTTGTTCAACCAATGGAAAAAAACTCAAGTCATTTTAAAACTGTTTATACAATAAATAATAATTAGATAATTTGCTTATAAATGTTTGTGGCATGAGTAGCTTTGTTTTTCGTCCATTTCATATTAACTTTATAAAATAATTCAAGCATTCTTAGCCTATGTTTGTTCATATACATTTTCCGTGACGTTAGGTAAGCCTACACAAGCGTTTTTATCTTAAACAAACAATTATAAAGAAGAGGTATAAACTATGTGTAGCACAACGGCATGTTAACATCAAAAAGCGCATGCAAACTATTTGTTATTGACTTTGCCACTACATTGCCATCAGCGTGCAATTATTAACAACATAGGTTTAGGGATAAACACAATGGCTCAACTGTGTGCAAAATTCGGTTTTCGGACAAATAAAAAAATTACCAAATAATTTGTTAAATACGACACTGGATTTCATTCCCCTTTTGGCCATTGCGGAGGCTTTCGGGTCAAGAAGCTATAAGAACGTAGCCACAGTAGCCGGAACAGTGGATATCTAGCTGCGCCTAAGTTCGCCTTCAAAATAAAAGTAATTAAAGTAATGTTAATCAAAACGAATTTAAACAAATATAAGAATGTTTAAAATATTAAAATGATGTTAAATATGGTAAATAATTATTTAACAATGATCTAGTATCATTTAGTGTAATTGTTTTTAAAAGGGTAATGTTTCCAAAGGTCATTTTTTTAATTTTCATTACTGGAGGGCTTATATTTAGGTAGAAAGGCAAAAATAAAATAAAACAAATATATATGTATATACACACACACTAATGTGATTTAAGGCTATGGCTGGCTGGCTTAATATAAGTGCTTTCAATGTCTAAATATAAGCATGACCGAACCTAATGGCACATGTTAACAGTATTCTGCATTATCTAGCCTTGTCATAAATGCAGCTGTTCAATACAAAACCACTTAGTATGTAGGGATGGGACATTTACCGGTTTCACGGTAAACCACAATAAAATGTCCGTACAGTTAGTATTACCGTTTAAAATTAAATTTTCATTAAAACCGTCTTTGATTACCATGATTTTGAAAACTCGTGGTAAATCCTGTCCAGCCAGAATCAGTCGGACACAGGTGCGCGCATGCAACGTTGTTTTTTGCACGAGATGTCAAGGTGGAAGGCAGTGACAGCGCTCGGGAGATTTTTCAGCAATCCAAAAGGACAAAATCTGAGATGTGGTCACTGCAAAAGGGGGAAACACATTAAATCTGTCATCTTCGTGACAACCAGCCACTGTATAGCGAATGCATAAAATTTTTTCTTCAATACCAAAACTTACTTGGGCAAACAATTGGACAAACAATATTCATTCGAGATTAAATATTTAATTAGCTCACTTGTAATGAATGCAAAGTATCAGGATGATAGGTTTAACAGCAAGTAGATTGGAGCCAAGACGAACGAACATGTTCAAAATATTAAGGGTGACATTTAAGGGATAATGTATTGTATTAATTCATAGTAAACTTATTACACATATTTTTATTTTTACCACAGAAATAATTTCAGGGACATAAAATATTGAATGTGATTAGTGTCCGCAGATCATTAAAGTCTTAAATAGCCTTAATATCGTTTTCCAGAATTTACGGTCTAAAACGGTCTTTAAGTCTTAAATCTCATTTTCTAAGGTCTTAAACAATTGCGGCAGTCATGCTATTTTGTTCCATTGTATTTTGTTGAAAGAAGCCATAAACGCTTTCTCTGGCATTTACTAACATTTTAGTTTGCAACAGCTGCCAGATTACAGTAATAGCAGGTGATTGCGGGAGCTCCATGACTTCACAGCAACACACTTACTTTGTTCGTTAGTTAGCTTAGTTTGAGTCTTGTTTAATATACTTAGCTAATATATAAAATATATTTTATTTGTGTCCTTACAGTTTTGTTTACTAAAACGTATTACTTGTGATCAGTAGGCTATTAGATTGCGCATTTTCAGTAGCCTATCTTAAAGCAACGTAACAACCCACTCTCATTGAGCAGTTAATCTCCACGTTTTTGTTCTATGTTTCCTCAGCGCAAGTGTAGTGGAGCCATGTATTACTTTGGAACATTTCTTTCTACCGACTCAAGAGCCAAGCATCGTGGAGTTACTTTAAGTCAGTAGTTTGTTTGAACAACTGGTCGCAATTCTACAGCAGATTTAAGCACAGTCTATCGTGCGCACATAAAAATGCTGCAGGCAAAATAGAACATAAGATACGTTTAGACGTGTTAATTTATTTCATATAATGAATATAAATAACTTGCAAATATAATTCAAAGACATTGCTCTCTAACCAAATCCAAACATTCAAACGATATGTGTGCTGGTCTCCCTCAACAAAGTCAGACAATACATTCCAACGCAAGCGACTCTCAGTACACATCAGTCGCTCGTGACATCCGAAAAAAAAACTTCACTAACACACGGTCAAATCCATTCCTTCATCTGAGAGATTCAAAACAGCAGGCAATGGGAACTAACCACAGAGATAGTCACAGTATACTGGCACAGTATTCAAGCCACCATGTAAGTTAACGCCTATAAGGCAAAAAATATTCATGTCAGCAACTGGCAATCTACCAAATATCAGGAATTGGACTGTTTTTATAGTATACATAGTTTATTGATGATATTCTGTTTGCTATCACAATAAATCAAATGATTAGCAATGAATGTAATGTATGTGTTACATGAATATGCTATTACAACAGAGTCAAATTCAAAGCATAGGTGAAAAATCATCCTGTTAAATAGCCCTTTCGTTCAGCAGATTGTTAAGCTATTGCCTAATTCTAACAAGATTATCAATCATCAATTTATGGGGAATTCATAATGATATCACATCGGATAGTAGGCTTTAGTACTAAATGGTAGACTATAGTAAAATAAAAAGTGCTTATAGCTGCTAATTGTATTTTTTGTTTGTTGTATAAAACTTGTTGAAATGTTTTTAGTGTGTGTGTGTATCAGTTTATTTTTAATTTTTTTTCATCTAATTTTAACAAAACCGTGATAATATTGATAATCGTGATAACTTTGGTCACTATAATCGTGATATGAAATTTTCATACCGTCCCATCCCTATTAGCATGCGAAGAACAGGATTGCCTAGGCATGTAGATAAGGATTTTCGCCTAAATGAAAAAAAAGACAATTCAATTGTTAATCCAAATTATTTGTGTGACAATTAATTGTCAGCAAAATTTCATAATCGTGACAGCCCTACCTGTCTGCCTGCCTGCCTGCCTGCCTGTCTGTCTCTTTATGTATGTATGCATGTAGGTATCAATGTGTGCCTGTCTGTCTGTCTGCCTCTGCCTACCTCTCGTTTCTCATGCTATATGCTGTAAGTGTGCCTGATATCTGTGTAGGGGAGGCCATGGCCATGGGACCCCATCAGGCACTGAGGTGGCTAAGCTGCAGTAACAAGAGAAGTCATGATATCAGCTCCTCACAGAGGACGTGTTGTCATGGGAATCAGTCCTGCTGTTAAGAGTGCTCTGTCTGTCAGCACCTGAGAGCTGGTCCATGATCAGTAACTGATCACACGCTGGACGTCTGACAGTCTACTTGTCAGTCTGTAGTCTATCTATTTTATCTCTCTCTCATTTCTGTTTCTATTTTTCTACCTCTCTCTGCATCCGTCTCTCTTAGGAGGGCTACATCATTCACTCTCAGTCTCCCAGTGTGAATGTCACGCCCTCTCTCTCCATCTCCAGTCTCTCTCTCTGTCGTTTGCCCTTCGTGCTCTGCTTGTCTTGCTGGCTGTCTGCCACGGCTGACGCCCCGTTATGAGAGCACCTGTGCCAGGGCTTCAGTCTGAGAGGAGGAGCTGTACAGGGGGTCAACCAACTCAGAGCAGAGCAATCTGAAGCCAAATCTGGCCCTAAGCCACCACTCATAGACGGAGAGAACACACCTGTCAGAACGATACAAGGCTGCCGTGACGGGTCACCGTGGAGATGCTCCCACTTTTGTTGTTGTTATCACGAGATTAAAATCTTTAAATATGTGACCATTTTTTTAAGCAGGATTGTGGATCTATAGAGATGACGTGTATCCTTGTGTCCAGCATGTCCTCCACCTAAGCAACTGATGTACAGTACAGTGCCTATAGAGAAAATGGTATAGGGGTTAGGGGTTACCTTAAAGGAAAAAACGTACAGCATAGGCTGAATCTCAGTTTGCATAATATATACAGAGGTGCTCGAACGATTGTGAAACCTTGATAATTGTCAATATTTCTCCATAAATATGAACTAAAACATCTTTACACTTTCAAACAAGTCCTAAAAGTAGATAAACAGGATGCAATTAAACAAATGAGAGAAAAATATCATACTTGGTCATTTATTTACTGAGGAAAACGATCCATTATTACATATCTGTGAGAAAAATTATGTGAACCTTTGCTTTCAGTATCTGGTGTGACCACAGCAATAACTGCACTCAATCAGTCCTGCATGTCATGGTTCCGATGTATGAATAGGATAGAGGCAGGCGCAAAGTAGTAGTTTTATTTCAATAAGGCTTCAAAACAAAGACTGCCACGAGGGGCGAAACTGGATATCTATTCCAAACGATACATACGACACTCAATAGGAAACAACAATCGACAGGGGCACAAACACAAACTAAATACTAAAACAGAGGAGGACTAATACACAACACCTGGGAAGTAATCAACACAGAGGGAGGAGCGGGAACCCTAACCAAAACAACCACAGGGATTTTAGCCCAATTTTCCCCACAGAAAAGAGTGAACTCTGATGTCGGTGGGTTTCCTCACATGAACTGCTCGCTTCAGGTCCTTCCACAACATTTGATTAAGGTCAGGACTTTGACTAGGCCAATAACCCTCATCTGTCTGGTGGCTGAAGGACCGGTTACAGGGACCCTGGCGCCTCCCTCTGGACATTTCATCTCATATTCCCATCTAGGACTCCATCTATCTCTATGCACACACACACCTGATTATAGTGTTGTAGTATTCAAGACCGTTCTTGGTCTCGAGACCGGTCTCGAGACCACTTTTTGATTTTGTGCATTTGTACTCGGTCTTGTCTCGGTCTTGGACATTGAGGACTCTGGACTTTTTTTCAAGACATAGTCAAGACCATAACTGTGGAAATATTACTAAATTGCGAATATATTGTCTATTTTCTTGTTAACATCATTGCTGTTATTGGATGTAAAATGTACTGATTCAAATCCAAGCAATAACGTGACTCATTGGTCATTGCTAATTATGTATTTTTGTTACCGCTGTCACCCATCCCCGCCCCCTTTCACTCGCACTCCCAAGAAAGTTTGCTGTATTTGTCTGGGAGCGGGAGAAGATGTCTGCAAAATCTTCAGTAATCACTTCGTATCATAAAGAATATATTTGTAAAACAACATCCAGAAGAAAGCATACAGCTTTGTGTAAATACTGCAGTGCTTCAATTTCAGAGACGGTGGGGACTACTTCAAACTTTTATCGTAACTTAGAAAGGAAGCACAAAGAAAGGAAAGCTATGTGTAAGAGTGATGTTTAGCAAAGCTGGCTAGCTAACGTTAGCAACCTGCCTCGGATGGGGATTGAAAACCGGTTCCACTCGAGAACCGGTTCTAAGAGAGCCATATATAAAGCCATCTTCTTTAAGAATGCCTTCATTGCCATCCTGAACAAGCATGCTCCTTTGAAAAAGTACACACAGGTTAGTACACACAGGCCGTTAGGGAAGTTAAGGCTAGCTTTTTCAATCAGAAATTCGCTTCCTGCAGTACCAATTCTAAAAAGATCTGGGACACAGTTACATTGATGGAGAACAAAAACACCTTCAGGGTTCGATCCTCGGGCCGACACTATTTTCTGTATACATCAATGATGTTGCTCTTGCTGCAGGCAACTCTCTTATCAATCTCTATGCAGACGACACCATTCTATATACATCTGGCACTACGTTGGAACCCTCCAGAAGCTTTGAGGACATACAACTTTCCTTCCGTGGCCTCCAACTGTTGTTAAACTCTGGTAAAACCAAATTGCATTATCTTCAAACGGTCACACTCAGCACCTGCCTGCCCAACAAGCATCACCACTCTGGATGGGTCTGAGCTGGAATATGTTTAAAATTACAAATACCTAGTGGTCTGGCTAGACTCCTCTCTCTCCTTTCAGACCCACATAAACCATCTCCAGTCCAAGATCCAACCTAGGATTGGCTTCCTATTCCGTAACAAGGCTTCATTCACTCTTCCTGCCTAACAAGCCCTTGTGAAAATGACCATTCTCCCAATGCTTGACTTTGGTGATGTTGTCTGCAGAACTGCTTCAATCTCTCTTCTCAAGATATTGGATGTGGTATACCACATTGCCATCTGTTTTGTTACCAATGCCCCATACAACACCCACCACTGAAACCTCTACTCACTAGTTGGATGGCCCTCGTTACACACTTGGCGCCTGAATCACAGGTACCATCTCATCAACAAGTCCTTACTAGGTAAAACACCACCTTACTTTAAATAATGCATCTCATTTAAACCAAAAAGTTATATTTTGGTCTGATCCGTCTGGAAAAAAAAACATTTTTCCAATTACCTTCTGGCTTGTCGAAGAGAAGGCCTTTGGACAATCTGTAGGTGGGCAGCAATGTTCTTTTTGGAGAGGAGTTTCTTTCTCCTTGTAAACCTGCCATGCACACCATTGTTGCAGAGTGCTCTCCTGATGGTGGATTCATGAACATTGAACACAAGCCAATGTATATAAGGCCTTTAGTTGCTTAAAAGTTACTCTGGATTCCTTTGTGGCCTTATGGAATATTACACACGTTGCTCTTGGAATGATCTTTGGTAGTGATCTCTGGGGAGGGTAACAATAGCGTTCAATGCATTTTATTTGTTTACTGTCTTTCTGACTGTGGATTAGTGGAAGAGTCCAAACTCTTAAGAGATGGTTTTGTAACAATTTCCCACCTGATGATCATCAATAACACTTTCTGAAGTTATTATTTAATATCCTTAATCTCCTTCGTTCATGCCATGATGAACTTCCACATATGTGTTGTGAAGATCAGACTTTGATCGATCCCTGATCTTTAAATAAAACAGGGTGCCCACTCACACCAAATTAACGGCTTATCCTAGAGGTTCACATATTTTTGCCACTCACAAATATATAATAATAGATCATTGTCCTCAATAAATAAATGATTAAGTATAGTATTTTTGTCTCATTTGTTTAATTAGGTTCTCTTTATCTACTTTTAGGATTTTTTGGAACAAATGTATCTTTTATCTGCAACCCTTATCCCAATCCCTTTAGTTTTTAATGAAGTTGTTGCTGGCATAGCTAATTAGCTAGCGAGCATATAATGCACATTTATTTAAAAATGTTTAAGTGAAAAATCGGGAGAATCGTTGAAAAACTGTCCTCTTTTCTTGCAGGATTGTGGGATGTATTACCCCAAAGAGCATTCATGTTTGGATACTACAAAAATCCACCAGAAATAGTCGACCATCCGGGCTCATTTGGCATATTATATTGGCATATTATATTGTCATCTGGGACATAATAATCTTAATTTGGCATCCTATGTAGTGGTGTAGGTACAGTGCCTTGCGAAAGTATTTGGCCACCCTTTAACTTTTTGACCTTTTGCCACATTTCAGGCTTCAAACATAAAGATATATATATATATATATTTATTGGATATTTTCAACTTTTTTAACAAATAAAAAACTGAAAAATTGAGTATTAAGTTAATACTTTGTAGCGCCACCTTTTGCTGCAATTACAGCTGTAAGTCGCTTGGGGTATGTCTCTATCAGTTTTGCACATCGAGAGACTGAAATTTTTGCCCATTCCTCCTTGCAAAACTGCTCGAGCTCAGTGAGGTTGGATGGAGAGCGTTTGTGAACAGCATTTTTCAGTTCTTTCCACAGATTCTCGATTGGATTCCGGTCTGGACTTTGACTTGGCCATTCTAACACCTGTATATGTTTATTTGTGAACCATTCCATTGTAGATTTTGCTTTATGTTTTGGATCATTGTCTTGTTGGAAGACAAATCTCTGTCCCAGTCTCAGGTCTTTTGCAGACTCCATCAGGTTTTCTTCCAGAATGGTCCTGTATTTGGCTCCATCCATCTTCCTATTAATTTTAGCCATCTTCCTTGTCCCTGCTGAAGAAAAGCAGGCCCATACCATGATGCTGCCACCACCAGTTTTACGCCAAACATAACGTTTTGCATTTTTGCAAAAAGTTTGATTTCGGTTTCATCTGACCAGAGCACCTTCTTCCACATGTTTGGTGTGTCTCCCAGGTGGCTTGTGGCAAACTTTAAACAACACTTTTTATGGATATCTTTCAGAAATGGCTTTCTTCTTGCCACTCTTCCATAAAGGCCAGATTTTTGCAGTATACGACTGATTGTTGTCTTATGGACAGACTCGCCCACCTCAGCTGTAGATTTCTGCAGTTCATCCAGAGTGATCATGGGCCTCTTGGCTGCATCTCTGATCAGTCTTCTCCTTGTATGAGCTGAAAGTTTAGAGGGACGGCCGGGTCTTGGTAGATTTGCAGTGGTCTGATACTCCTTCCATTTCAATATTATCGCTTGCACAGTGCTCCTTGGGATGTTTAAAGCTTGGGAAATCTTTCTGGATCCAAATCCGGCTTTAAACTTCTCCACAACAGTATCTCGGACCTGCCTGGTGTGTTCCTTGTTCTTCATGATGCTCTCTGTGCTTTCAACGGACCTCTGAGACTATCACAGAGCAGGTGGATTTATACAGAGACTTGATTACACACAGGTGGATTCTATTTATCATCATTAGTCATTAAGGTCAACATTGGATCATTCAGAGATCCTCACTGAACTTCTGGAGAGAGTTTGCTGCACTGAAAGTAAAGGGGCTGAATAATTTTGCCCGCCCAATTTGTCAGTTTTTTATTTGTTAAAAATGTTTGAAATATCCAATAAATTTCATTCCACTTCATGATTGTGTCCCGTTTGTTGTTGCTTCTTCACAAAAAATTACAGTTTATATCTTTATGTTTGAAGCCTGAAATGTGGCAAAAGTTCAAAATGTTCAAGGGGGCCGAATACTTTTGCAAAGCACTGTATTACCAGTTTGTGTTTGCCATTAGGGTTAATGCCCAAAATAAATTGAAATGATTAAGTTATTGAGGATGAGATTGGTTTTGAATAAAGATATGTTTTGGGCTACAAAATAGGGAACATGTGTGTGTTTGTGTTTTCTTAAAGCTCTTTTAACTTCCCAGAACTGTCAACTCCAGCAGCGCCTAGACAATGTGGAGAGAGATTTCATCATCTTCAACAGAGAAAGGTATAATACTAATTTAATACTCAGACCATTCATTATATCTGCTAACAGTAATGTACAGTCTAGTAGCCTGCATTTACACCAATGGGGGACTTTTTTCTTTTTTGTTCCACACTGATGAAATCAAACGGAAGGCAATGGAACGCTCTCTGTCAATTCATTCGTTCATGTGTACAGTAAAGTATGTCACAGCTGTTTTCTCTGGCTCTACATTTCATTTTTTGCATAAACTTCTGAGAAAGACGTGAACTAGCAATTAACATGGGGGTCCGCGTGGCATAGTGGGCTAAGTTGCTGCATTGCAGGACAGTCTACGTCACAATGGTCATGGGTTCAACCCTGCCGATGGGTTCTCTGACTTTCCTCGGGCCTCCTGCACAAGGCAGCTCAAAATTGGCATAGCGCTGCCCGGGATTTGGGTTAGATAAATCAGGTTAGATATCCTCCCACATCGCCCTCCACTGACTTGGATATACTTGACTGTATATTAAATCGTGGAAGCATAGTCGGTGAACGTAATCATCCCGTGCATTATCTGACTAAGGGCTTCCGTGTTGGGTGAACAGTGCGAAAAGAGTTGGCGGCTCGGTCGACATGTGGTTGGATGAACCATGTGCACGCCCCTTATCATCCCACAGATCTGTCCAATTGGGAAGATTGGGAAGGGAGGAAAATCGAGAAAAATCACAAATAATTGATTTTTAAATGTGTAGTGCACCCTTGACCCAGTTTAAATCCCAACCGGGGTTGTGCATTATATTTTTGGGGGAAATGTGCCTACTCATTCGAAGCAACAGTCTACTTCTCAACAACTTTTGATAGCTGAGTCACAAGTCTCTTAACCATAAGTACACATTACCAATAGCTACATATAGGGTTGCCACCCATCTGGTAAAATATGGAATTGTTGCGGATTTGACACTTAAATCTTGCGTCCCATTTTAAATCAGTACGGGACGGGATTTGTGTATCATTAAGTCTAGCTTAGGGATTTATTTCAGGTAATAATTGTCTTGTATTTGGGCTTTTAAAAATGTTATTCTAGCATGTAGCTGCAAGAATAACATTTTTAAAATGGCTGCTACACTGTGCAGCCTGACTCTGTTTTTTTCTGTGAGTCCACTTCTGAAACTAAAATGTAGAACTATTTTCAAACAGTAAATGGCATAAACAGTGTTTATAC
Source organism: Umbra pygmaea (assembly GCA_016801145.1). Classification (NCBI taxonomy): domain Eukaryota; kingdom Metazoa; phylum Chordata; class Actinopteri; order Esociformes; family Umbridae; genus Umbra; species Umbra pygmaea. The sequence goes on along the minus strand of JACXGM010003910.1, from coordinate 14,583 downwards.
TTGGCTTCAGAACCATTTTATTAACGCTTGCACTGTATTGTGTCAGAGTAATGATCCATCTCACTTAAAGCCCAACTTTAAGGCCACACACGAAAGTGCCACCAGGAAAATTGGTCCCTTGTCATTGCCAATTAATTTCGTAGCAGCGTATTTTACAAACTGCTAAGCATCTTACTGTGAAGTCAGCATCACTACCACAACGTCTGCTTCATTCTGCTTTAACCCTTGGGCTTTAGACTTTCCAAAAATGACTTACAGGGTTTTTCCCGGTGCGACATCGGCACCGAAAAATCGGGCTGTAGTTGTAATTATGTTTCTTGTATGTGGCCTCTACAAAGGTTATGAATGGAACTCCATAATTATACTGCACATTCATCTTCCTAGAACCTTATGAAAATGTATTTTTCAATCTAAAGTTATTGAGTTCTTCACTCAGGTCAAAGAAGTCAGTCACGGGATCAGAAGCAACGGCTTTAACCAAGACAGAACAGAACAAGGCTATTGAAGATGGGCAGAACAACAACATGGATCCAGTATCCTATATATCTGGATAGCTAGCTCCAAGCCACCTGAAACTAGCTTGTAGACCACATACCTCCACTCCCCCTCGACACATGACGTAAGGTTCTGAGATTGACCTTTAACCCTGCCACAGCCTGCAACTGCAGCAATGCCTGACCGCTGGACTGCAGGAGTACCCACTGAACACTGCAGAGTGAGTGGCACCTGACCTGGAACAGACTGACAGATATGATTCTTCCCTATCCCAGGGAGCCAGCCTCTCAGGGGTCTTTGCACTCTGATTTGCCCTGGGCTGGTCCACTGAAGCTCCCCTCACTCACCCAGTCAGCCAGACCCAGGAGATGACTTTGCAGCGAACCCAGAAGGGATAGATAGAGCAGATACAGCCATCAAGCCTGCTAAGCTGAAGCTAAGCTCTGAGCAGGCAGGAAACGAAGCCTGATGTGGCATTTGCAGCGCATAAAAGCTAACAAATTAGGATTAGAGATAAGATATGAGGCCTTTGTTTTCGAGACAACAACCACAGGTTTCTCTTGGATGATGAAGAGATGACGTCTTCAGCGCTAACTGCTGACTTCCGCAGTCAGGTAATATAATGTCTCCATGACTGTGCCACTCAAACCAACCAAGATGACAGGTACTCCACCTGGACATTTGTATAGAAATCTGTATATACTATATATAGACAAAGAGCTATTTGTTGTTTGTTCTGCACAAAAACTTGCTTTGCACCCACCAATAAAGGGGTTATCCAGGGCCAAAAATCCAAATCATGAATCATCCATTTGGCAAAACTTTATGCTCCATTAATTGATTAATTGGCACAGTAACTATTTTCTCCATTAAATAAATCGTAATTGTTAAGCCTGTTATATCATTAATCGATGTAGTAACACATACAGTAATAGCTATAGTTGTTGTGTTGGACATGATGGTAACACACTATTATATTTCATAACACTTTTAATACAATAACCTGCAAATCGGTCACTACATGGTATATGGGCCTACATGGTTAGAACACATCCTGTATATATTTGGTTTCCTCAAAGTACATTAGTTTAGTAACCATGGTTCCTGTAAGTCCCATAATGCAGAGCAGTTCCCACTTCTTCTTCAATGTGTCCCTGCTAAACATACTGTATCTTTGACTTGGAAAGGATTTCTCTGACATGTTGAAATAAGTTAAAATAACAATACTTTAACTCCTATAGTGATAGTGAAGTTTGTTTCTAGTGATTATACAATTATCTATCTATTTCACATGCTCTACAACTGTACTGTATGTGCTGATGTTGAGCTGACTCATTTCTAGCCACTGATGTAAAATAAACTTAGCCAGCCTGCCTGTCTTGAGAGATCATTGCATTTCTTTGCAGGTTTTTTAGTCCACTTCTAAACTGATTTAACCACAAATGTATTTTGTTGGTTATTACCTGGTCATGAATAACGTGCAAAAAAGAAATGTAACAATAGCCTATATATTTATCTGATATATTTGCGTTATTATTAAGCAAATAAATATCATATGGATTTGAGGTTTTGGTACCCCTTTAATTTTATAATTTATGCAGAAAGCTCAAATGGTAATGACTGAGTCCTGATGTTCTTGTTATTTATAGAGGGGTGCCTTAGACGTCTCTTTGACCCATGCTGGGTTGCTTTAGGTAAACATAGTTTAGGTCATGTGATTTAAGCGAAAGATTCTATTGGTCAGAATGTGCTTTATAACGTAGCTACTCATTTGACCGCTTGCAATAGGGCCAAATGTGATCCTAAGGTTTTACCCTACCCTGTTAATCTAATCTAATCTACCAAAAAAAGCATTGTTGTCATACATACACTTTGCAGCCCAGATGATGTGGATGCCCATATGAGCTTGTTGGACATCCCATTACAAACCCATGGGCATTCAGTTGAGATGGGGGGTGTTTCATCTATAAAAACCGCCACTCGTCCGGGAATGCCTTCCACACGATTTCTGAGTGTGTCTGTGGAAATTTGTTCCCATTCAGCCAAAAGAGCATTAGTGAGGTCAGGCACTGATGTTAGACGAGAAAGCCTGGCTTGCAATCACCATTCCAATTCATCCCAAAGGTGTTCAATGAGGCTGATTTCAGGGTTTTGTGCAGGCCACTCAAGTTTCTCCACACCAAACTTGTCGAATCACGTTTTTATGGAACATGCTGGAACAGAAATCGCCTTCCCCGAAATGTTGCCACAAAGTTGGGAGCACCCAATTGTCTAAAATGTCTTTGTGTCTTGTAGCATTAAGATAAACCTTCACTGGAACTAATGGGTCTAGCCCATACCCTGAAAACATCCCTGACATCCCTCTAACATTAATAGGAGTGTCAACATACTTTTGGCTATAAAGTGTATGTCTATTATCTATTGGATATTTTCAGAAATATATGTCATCCAAGGGCTCATTGAAGGCAAAGGTGTAGAGTGCGTACTGTATTTTGCTAGTAATTAGTTGTCACTGTGTACTACCACCTGTGGTCAGGCAGTGATTATGAAAGGTGTGCCTTATGTTCAATATTTATTTTTTGAGACCCCTGCCTTTATCACTGTTTGTGCTTTATTTACTGAGTTTCTTTTCAATAGCGGAAACACTGGTGAAATTTTACATTCACATGTAACCTAACTGCTCATTTTGTGTATTTAATAAATAGACAGATAAGAACTGTGGCCTTAAGTGGATTCAGCAACAGTTGGAGGTCAACGCATTGGTTAAAGAAATTGTAAACAATAAAGTATTATACATGCCCCGCTGTGCAGAGTGCCTTGGGACATAACGCACAGCATTCTGGGTAGAGGCTGTAGATACTCAGCTCTCTGACCCAGAGCGGTGATCTAGCTCTGCCTTAGGATAGAAGTTAAAAACAAACCAATCACGTGGACTCTTAGTGGGTGGACATTATCCCCTGCAGCACGGGTCGGCCCTACAGGACCAAACGAGAGGATGAGAAAAACAAACAACGGTGAATAAGCTCGAAATACCTCAGGTGTATAAAGCCAGAGCTGTTGTTGAGCATGATTCACACATGAGGTTGTTTTTCTTATTAACAGAAAAAAAGCTGACTACAGAATGACTGATGGTGGAAAGACAAACAAATGCATTTCAAATTGACTCCAAACAGGCCTTCTTTCCTTGTCTGCGTTTAGTGTGGTCAGTTCAATGTTCTGTGGTACAATTACATACTGTCACCTAGTGGTAGTGAGTGGTAGTGCTTATGTGTAGTTGAACAGTTAACCTTGGCATTCAGGACTGTTTATTTTCTCCCTGCCAACACTAGACTGAGGAAAAACTGAATTAGTTGTAACCAAATGTCAAAAATGTGAAATGAAATACAGTGTTTACAAAACTCCTTTCACATTGATTTATCGCTGTATGTGTTAATATGATACATTTCAAATAAAGATAAAGATAGAAATGCTTTCATGACTCGATTGTGTATGTTTATTGGTAGCGTTTGCCTTTTTAAGCTCTGTTTTTAGTGATTCTGATTGTTTAAACCATGATAGAAAGCCATTCCACTACACCAACACTAAGCTACCTGACGCAGGTACAGTACATTAGCTGAGGTGGCGGTGGACTTCAGGAATGCATCCACTCCTTGAGATTGAGGAGTCTGATAGATTGGCTAAACCGTTTAAATGTCCATTATTTCCAGAGGTGGGTAAAAGTAAAAGTACTCTGCTGGGTTCACCCATTTTGGGATGTTTGCAGTTACAACCTAACTTACCTGGTAAGGGGAGTTCATTACTAACCAATTACCATAACTAGTCATTTTTTACTCTTTATTTTCATTTTATAGATCACTGTAAGTTATAAACTTCCTTTACTTTTTTATTTTGGTCTTAATGAGGAACTTAATGAGGAACTTCCCAAAATTTGTGAACCCAGCTGAACCCAGAAAATTACTCTTACTTTTACCCACCTCTAACTATTTCTCAGAGTCTCAGGTGGGAGGACAACATCTGAGCGATCACCAAGGCCCACCAGCTGAAAATATCACCCAGGCAACCCTGATCGGGCTTTACACATAGATCATGTAGTCCATCCTCAGCTCCTCCTTTTCTAGCTGGTTTGGGGGTGTGTCTGCCCATTGCAGGGGTGTGTCTGCCCATTGCAGGGGTAAACTGCACTGGTCAGCAGGAAGGGGCATCGTCTGCCACCTGCCCATCCATCGAGGTCCTACAAGGACAGAATGCGTGCAGAAATGATCCACTCTGGCCCACTTTCATCAGAGTTACACCATGTTCCAAAAGCCTGCACTCAGTACAGGCCAATCACCACTCAGTACAGGCCAATCACCACTCTGTACAGGCCAATCACCACTCAGTACAGGCCAATCACCACTCAGTACAGGCCAATCACCACTCAGTACAGGCCAATCACCACCAAAATCTCCTGCCATCTGATCTGTTTCTGTCTCACAGAGCCTAATAAGACGATGCTCTCGACATCAGGGTTGTGCTTGTGACTATATTTCTTTCCTTTGTACATAGGGTTTATTTTTACCCTTACATATATAAGCATAGCATCCCCCAGATAGACATACACTCAAGAGTTGTTCTGCAGAAACAGGAAGCATATAGGCTTGATTTGTTAGTCTTTTGTGTTTTTATGGCACTCTTCCACCTCCAGGATTATCTCTAGTATTTGTTTTTACCAGAAGGATGAGCTCACCAAGTTATTTGGAGTGGGACCACTTAAGCCACTTTTTCCTTACTGAGTCACAATGTATTCTTCAAATCTGTTCATGAGCTAATGTCATGTCAGAGAGTACTTTCAGTGCTTTCTAATTATGCCGACTTCTGTGCACCACTAATTATTTCTGGCGTAAAGTTCAGAACAGCTATGGTCAAGGTTAGAATAACTCTGCAACTGAACATGATCTGTCCTATACTGATGGACAATGTATTAATATAGTTTGTTAGTTTTACGTCTGTCCTAGTACTACAGACAACCTTGTTTATCGAGCTTGCAAGAAAGGCAGTCAGAGAATTTGACCAAGACAGCATTAAGTTTCCTCTTTTGTAGTGTGGGTCATCTCTCTCTGGATTTGGTCTAACATCCGGTCCATTTCCTCAATACCTCATCTGTTAATATAAGTTGCAGTTGCGAGGTGGTTTTCCCATACCCTGGATACATTTTCCCCAGATATATTTTAAGACACACCTCCCAACACTCTTCCTTCAGGGACTCTGAACAGGAGCTGAGCCGGTGCTTTCCCACATTCACAGTCTAATCCGCAGTCCCCTTGAATGAAATATGCTCTTTATGGAGCCAAGTGGAAGTCAAGATGGCGGATCACCAAAGATAAGTAAAACCGTTGTCTTTATGGAATGTCACCTCAAAGAGTTTTTCCTCTCCCCCTCTTCTGTACATAGACATAATAAATTACTGGCCACTGACAGCTACATTAGCTTGGAAGGGTTATGTGTACACTGCCAATACATCCTTGTGAACTGGCTGTTTGGAAAATAATATACACTATATCTCAGTCCAGACTTGTGCTTTATAGTACCAATCTACTCGGCCTGTCATAATTACAGCCATCAGAAGGGATGTCATGAGACTGAACCTGGCTATAAAACACAAAAATATTTACCAAATTTACTGCCAGGTTAAACAACAGTTCTGATAATAGATACTCTCAAAGCAACAGGGATTAATCCAAATTCTTTAGAATGCAATTAAAAAGGACAATGCTCTTATCATTGGCACAATAATGGAAAAAGAACATGGAAAATAACTGTCAATTTGAAGTAACTAAATCACAATTACAACCCTTAATGAAATCCCACATGCATTTCTTACGTGATTATATGTGATTTTTTTTTTGATTGTTGTTGTTTTATTGGGACAAAATTACATTTGTGCATGGTTTCACATGTGAACATTTTGGAGGTTCCTGCATATCACGTAATGCCCATTAAATTGTACCATTGGTCAGTTTGTAGAAGCGATGTTAGCGTTTTTGTGAAATTCATAACCTATCTGTGATATAGAAGCTGTCTTAGTAAACACATTAACTAACCAAATATAAAAAATACTATGGTGGGTAGAGTTAGGATGAATTTCTGTATAGCCATAGACCAATAGCGAACGTCCATGGGCGTTACGGGATATGCAGAAACCCCCATATGCAGTAACCCCCTCTTAGTGCAGCACTGCAAACGGACCGTTCTCAAAACAACCACAACTCAATAGTAAGAGCATTTAATATTTGAAACAGGGAATAGACAAACATCTGTGCTACAAAAGGATCCTACAAATAATCCAAATATTTTTAAGACCACAGAGGTGGTGGAATGCAACAAATTTAAATAAAAAAGAAAGGTTTTTAGATGTTTCCTGAACATGGGTAGAGACTCTGCTGTTCTAGCCTCCAGTGAAAGCTGGTTCCACCATTGAGGAGCAATCAGGAGCTGACTTTCCGAAGGCGTGGGATGGTCAGGCACCCAGAGGTGGCAGAACGAAGAGCCAGTTTAGGGGTGTAGGGTTTGAGCAGTGCCTAAATGTAGGGAGGAGGAGCTCCTCTTGTTGCTCCGTTGGCGAGCACCATCACCTTGTAGCAGATACGAGCATCAACTGGGAGCCAGTGGAGTGTGTGTAGAAGTTAAGTGATGTGGGAGAACATTAAGCGGGCTGCTGCATTCTGAATGAGTTGTAGCAGTTTGGTGGTGCACATTGTGAGTGCTACCAGGAGTGACTTTCAGGTACATCATTGGAACTAAGGGGGAAAGCCCAAACCATGAAAAACAGCCCCAGACCACTAACCCACCTCCACCATCTGTAGAGGTGGAGGTGGGTTACTACTGTCTATATAGTGTATATCTACATAGATATGGGTAAGTTTGTCTAAGTGTTTTACTGGTACTGAATGTAAAGTATATTAATGGTGGTACTGCCTTATTCAGAGCGCATGGTCATTTGTTTAAAACAGTTAAAATAGAAAACAAAAGTGACAGCCAGTCAGTTGCAATTCATGTTTATTCAGGAACAGTTCATATCATCACATCCCACCTCAATGTTTTTTTGACCTGCCTTTTCTGGGTTTTGATACAACAGTAAAAAATAACAAAAACAATAACAAAGATCAAGTCAACGTAACATAAATATAATCACACCTTGGATTGCTTGGAATTCCACATAATCACTTAGTTAAACCCGATGACTTCTTCCTGACCTATTCCTCAATATTTGGGATAGCAAAAATAAATGTCTCATCCTCCATGTTAAAACACACTACAATACCCTGGAAGAGGTAGGCAGCCCAAGAGAATATAAAAGAACTCTGAAAGAGAGTTAAACAGGGTCTGTTTTCCCCTTGGAAAAAAGTTGTCAGTCAGGAACAGTACAGCAATAGTGCACTCTGGGACGGATGAGGTTTAAACCAGCGCAACATTATCCATCAAAGTTACCTTGGTAAGATGGTCAGCTGCGTTTGAATCACAGCCCACGTTGTCAAGAAAATACAAAATAAAGCTGAGGTGCATTACTGTTATTTCAAAGCAGGTTTTTATAAATTTAATTATTTGTTTTCTTAATTAGTCAATGTTCACAAACCTCCAAATTATGACACATGCCACATATGTTGAGCTTGGTTTTACTACTTGTGCAAAGGTGAATTTTTCCCTTTTAAACTCCTAGATGACTTGCTAAATGTTATGTGTAGGAATAGGCATTAATTTTGAACAAAGTAATTTACAGCCAGGGTTGAAAAGAACAAAGGAGACAAATAATCATTACAACCATTTCTACTGTAGAATCTGTATTAACAGATTAGTTTCTTTTTTTATATCATTCAATCATTAACAACTGTCACTCCTGGCTCAACAACGTAAGGAGGCAGAGACAACATCATTCACAAAGCGACATCACATCTACCATACATACAACGCCACCTACCAGTAATGGACATCACTGCATGTTATCATTACATTACTAGGGGACTATATCTGCAGACTACTCAAAAAGGGTGACAGTGAAAGCCAAACATGATGGAAGAAAAACAAACGCATTGCTTTGAGAATAGCAGTATTACTTTTCCTAGGGAACAAGCATCAGAAAACTGTGTAAACTGATCATTATAGTTGAGGTTAATTGATCCATATTGTAGATTCAGTGTAGAACCTGAATTGTCAATACACCGTTGAAAAGAAATACATATGTTGACAGTTACACACATGCATCAGCTACATTCTGGTTATGACCATACTCATTTTAAAAGCATAAAATTATTTACGATATCATTTTTGTTTTGTGTACTTTCAGTTATTTTTTAAAATTCTAGCGATTCCCTAGGAGGAGGAATACAGTGCTATAGGAAGCTGAAGCAGGTACCATGTGGCTGGTAAGGCAGGAGGCTTCAGTGTTTTGCTCAACTCTTAACTTGTTTTCACTAATCATGTCTTGACCTTCTCCCAGTGGCTGTAGTCGTCTTCGGACCGGTCTCTTCTCTGGTTCTACGTCTTAGCTGAGGGATGTGATATTGGAGCGACCACCAGGGGGCACTACGATGCGTCGGCCTGCCGGCCGGATGGGGAGATCCTCCGATGCGGGGGGGCCTACAAGACAAACGGGATTTAGGAGTGTCTGGCCAGTCAGTGCTTTGAAGTAGGTCTTAATTTTAACTGGCTTTACAATGAGCAGTCCTCCATAAGAATTAATGGAATTCAACAGTTTCCAGCAAAAGGATACAAGTACAATTCTCAAGGATATATTTAGTAATTATTTTCTGTGGAAAGGACAATAGTGCGCTTAAAAAGTTGTACTTGCTGTTTTTTCATTTCAAATATAAATTTGTATTTACCCCTTCAATGTCCAGTTCAGAAAATACATATAAAGTTTTGTTTATGGTTTCTGCTATAGAATACATGCTTAAAATGTTGGCAATAAACAGATTTAACAATATTATAGATTTTCCTACCATACCTGTAGACGTCTAGTAATTGCATTAACAGCAATTAGCATTGGTTGCAAAACTACCACTAATTTATTATAATGCACACAGAAAATGCATATGACAATGTAATCTGATCTTGGTTCTGCATTTCCATGGCTACCAAAATTATTTTGACAATGGTTGAAATTTACAATTAAGCCTTTTCAGTGGCTTCAAATCAGCCCCCCCTTCAGTTCGTACAAATCATTGCATCCAACAATCAAAATCGAATACTGTTTTATTCCTCATGTTCTACATAATGTATTCTCTGTAGCCTAGAAGAAAGAGTCCTGTGTAAGCTTACACCGCGTTCAAAATTATTATGCAAATTATATTTTACACTGATTTTCCTAACTAGTCAATGCAAATGACAGTCAGTATAATTTTCAAGTCACCAACCGTTAGGGTATAAGTCGAATTTTATTAAACAAACCACCCAATGAAAACTGTATTTAAAAAAAATACAAAAACTCAAAATACACTGTTCCAAATTATTATGCACAACAGAGTTTCAAAACATTTTAAGGTTTGTCAAGAACTGAAAATGGTAATTTGTTGAATTTGCAGCATTAGGACGTCATATTTACTGAAATCAAAAGCTATTTCAATCAAACACATCTTAACAGGGCAAGTTACATGTTAACATAGGACCCCTTCTTTGATATCACCTTCACAATTCTTGCATCCATTGAACTCTTTATCGAGAGTTTCTGCTTGAATTTCTTTGCAGGATGTCAGAATAGCCTCCCAGAGCTGCTGTTTTGGATGCGAACTGCCTCCCAACCTCATAGATCTTTTGCTTGAAGGTGCTCCAAAGGTTCTCAATAGGGATGAAGTCAGGGGAGGATGGGGGCCACACCATGAGTTTCTCTCCTTTTATACCCATAGAGGTATTCTTTGCAGCATGAGATGGTGCATTGTCATGCATGAAGATGATTTTACTACTGAAGGCACGATTCTTCTTTGTGTACCATGGAAGAAAGTAGTCAGTCAAAAACTCTATATTCTTTTTCACACCTTCAGGGACCCGAAAGGGGCCTACCAGCTCTCTCCCCATGATTCCGGCCCAAAACATGACCACCTCCTTGCTGACGTCGCAGCCTTATTGGGACCAACCATCCACTACACCAACCATCTGGAACATCCAGGGTTGCACGGCATTCATCAGTAAACAAGACTGTTTGAACATGAGTCTTCATGTATTTCTCTGCCCACTGCAACCATTTGTGCTTGTGAGCATTGGTTAGGGGTGGCTGAATAGTAGGTTCATGCACAACTGCAAGCCTCTGGAGGATCCTACACCTTGAGGTTTGTGGGACTCCAGATGAACCAGCAGCTTGAAATACCTGTTTGCTGCTTTGTAATGTCATTTTAGCAGCTGCTCTCTTAAGCCGATGAATTTGTCTGGCAGTAAATTTCCTCATTATGCCTTTATCTGCACAAACCCCTCTGTGCTTTGAGAATCAGCCACAAATCTCTTCACAGTACAATGATAACGTGAAATATCTAATGTTTTCATTCCTTGTCCAAGGTATTGCTGTATTTTATGCTTTTCTGCAGCAGTGCAATCCTTTTTTCCCCATATTGCTTTAAACCTGTAGCCTGCTTAATAATGCGGAACATCCTTCTAAAGTAGTTGTTCTTTAATTGGGCTCACCTGGCAAACTAATTATCACAGGTGTCTGAGATTGATTTCAGTGATCCATAGAGCCCAGAGACACAACATCATCCATGAGTTTGATAAAAAAAACTAAATATTTAATGTGTTTTTGACACTTAATTCCAATTTGCATAATAATTTGGAATGTGGTGTATAGCCCTCTGCCATGACAAAGTTACCAGACAACCATGACCCTCTGATCACCACTTTGTCCCCTTTAAAAATAAATGGGTTTGGGAGTAAACCTGGATTAAATAGATTTTCGAACAAGAAAAGATTTAGGTCCACCATTTCAGGTCTTACACTGACAACAGACCACAGTCTAGATGTTTATAATGTATAACACAACTCCGAATGTATCCTCCCTGAATCAACGGCCCCGTTTGTGTGCATGCATATATAAAGCATAGGGAAAACAGGGTTATTTTCAGAGTAATGATCTAGCCCAATAGCCCAACAATGAGATTATCTTAGAAGCAACAGGGAGACAACAGGCGAGATCTGTATTATAAACACACCGCCTGGTGAAAGAAAGCAGACCCTTAGCAAGAGATGGGTAATGACAGAACGAGCCCCCATTACACTACAGTCATATGGAAATACTTTCCATTGCAGGTCACCATCCATCTCCTTTCTGCATCAATCCATCACACCACAATTATTCCACTTAAACTATTGTTTACTTGGCTCCCCTTAAGAAGGTTGACATCAGTAATAAAAGGCTACAGATGAACAGTATACAATATCCTTGCTGCGCTCATCTAGTCAGTTATTGGCTCTTTACATCATGTTTCTTTAGATTATTAACATGAGCCTCAGTGAATATGATCATTAGACATGATTCATTAGACGGAACAATGACTTAGGAGAGGTAGACGACAGACGTCTGGTCGGAAATTCAAAATTGTGAGGTAGACGGGTAAATTGAGCAATTTTTAGGAAACCATAACACAAAATTAATCATGTGACCAAATATTTAGGAAAAGGTCATCATTTAATGGATTTATTTAAGCTGGATACCACCTGGAAAAAGTAATAAGTGAGTTATGTCCAAAATAGTTTTCAGTTGACCAGTTGGTTCCATGATCTTTTTCTCTAAACAGTTTAAGATAGATAAAAACATTTTTTATCGACTATAATTAACTTCATGAACTCCTAAACCTGACATAAAAGGGCATACTTCTGGCTGCGTGAGTTAATACAGTCCAAATGTTTTCCTTGGACTAAGTTAAACCAAAGGAAAGTTAAATCAATTGCCAGCCCAGTCCAAATGATGATTACATATAGACATTTTTCATGAAGAGCAAAATTCAGATTTAGTATATTTCAGCATTTCCTTTACATACACTTCTCACTGATTCGTGTTCAGTCTTGGAGATTTATAGTACGTTTTGCATTGTGGTTTCCTTGCATACTCTGAAAAGATTTTTTTGAAATCTCTGAAACCCCTCCAAGTTGCTGGACAGATGTTCACATGTTTCAGTACATAGGAGTGGATCTGTATAAATGAAGCCCAGTAGAAAATTGTAACGCATGCTTGGGTCTTTACACCTCCAAGGTTCTGTTCAGTCACCCTCAGGAGATCGATATTATAACGGAGAGACTACATAAACACTCATGGTACTGTAGCTCTGTCATGAAACAGACATAATAAGCAGCATTAGGTGTGAAATCCAGAATCACGTTTTGGCATTTCTTGAATTTTGCACCAGAGGGAAGGTTTGGCCCAATATCAAGAGCTTTACCTCATCGCAACGTCAAGGTCAAAAGGGGTCTAAAGAGAAAAGGATTGGAATAGGCCCCAAAATGTTGTGGAAATAAACTAAAAATGAAACTAAGACAAAAAAATACTTAAACACAGCTACGATGAAATAGCACAGAGCTTTTAGGGACCTCTCTGAGGCTTTGTAGCCTCACAAGGAGACAACTTACTTCTTAACGAGACAAAACATAATCTGTCCCAGACAACTAGTGATGAAATGGAAGTGACATTGAAAATAAGCGTATGTGTATACGGGGATACATGTAAGATACACAGTATAATGCACTAATATTCCCCTAGTCCATAAATGAAATATAGACCTACTGTAGCAGCTGTCACTCACTGTCACTGAACAACAAAACCTTTTACCTTCTGGCATCTCAACTAACCCTGTGCCAGGACTCATTTGTGTCAACAAACCAATTTGCTCGGACAAACTGATTTGACTAACTCTACTAACTCTACTGTTTAAATAACTTGTCCCGTAAAAACAGAAACATATTACATGTACTTTACTTTTTTCTCTCAAAATAATACTATATTTTACTTGTTGAAGTGATGCTAAATGTAAAAACGTGTTTACCTATGTAATTCTCCCATACACAAACCAGAATTAAGATATACAAAGATATTATAATTAAGACATTTAAGATAAATCTGTGTACAGCTGAAATCAATTAAATAAGTGTTGTTAAAATTAAATCAACAAATAAGATGAAGACTTGGGAAACATAAAGAGCTCTGTATGGAAGAACCATGATCAGTGTTGAACAAACAGATTGAGCTGTGCGGATTTATTATCGCAAACAAATCATGAAATTAATGTCAGATTTCACCTACAGTACAGGCAGTTTTCAGCAACATCATCCCTGAAGTGTATTTCACTGTGTCCATGCGGACTGTGTGCACGTGTGGGTGAGCAGGCGTGCGTGTGATCAGGTATTACTGCCCAGACGCATGTCAACATGTATGATTCCTGGTTCTTCCTGTGACAGTCAGAGATGGTAAGACACATGGGTAAATGAAAGTGTTGCTGAAGCTCACCGCGTTGTGCAGGGTTACCTGCTAAGCTGAAACCGGAATGGTGAAGGTTCCTGACAGGCTGCTTGCTCGGCGAGGTACGGGCCGACGCTGAGGGGGTACCGCCACGGGACATGGGCGAGAAGTCAGACACAGGGCCGTCATACATGCCCCTGGGAACTGCTCGTAGGACTGCCAGCTGGGATAGATGGGGAGGAAGGATGGAGAAATATCAGATATCAACTATTACTAGAGATCAGCTATCAACTATGTTTATTACACTATTATTACAGATCAGTTATCAATTATGTTCATTACACTATTATTACAGATCAGTTATCAATTATGTTCATTACACTATTATTACAGATCAGTTATCAATTATGTTCAATACACTATGATTAGAGATTAGCTATCAACTACGTTCATTACACTATTATTACAGATCAGCTATCAACTATGTTCATTACACTATTATTACAGATCAGTTATCAATTATGTTCATTACACTATTATTACAGATCAGTTATCAATTATGTTCAATACACTATTATTAGAGATCAGTTATCAATTATGTTTATTACACTATTATTACAGATCAGCTATCAACTATGTTCATTACACTATTATTACAGATCAGTTATCAATTATGTTCA
>JACXGM010003909.1:0-39857 GCA_016801145.1 Umbra pygmaea | reverse complement strand
ATATACACCAAAACCATTTTTTGAACCAGGCTATAAACATGTTTATTTCAGCTGTAAAGTTGGGCATTTTGCCATAGAGGTCTATTGAAATTGCTCCTTTCTGCAGCCAGCCTCAAGTGGCCATTCGATGAATTGCATTTTTTTTTACTTCCTTGTTGGCTTCATTTGTCAGCCTCGGAGTTTGCCCCTTGGTGAAAACCCGATTACATTTGAAAAACATTCACTAGAGTCTGTTTTATTCCAACAGAATACTAATTTTAGCAAAACATGAACATGGACACTACCTATGCAATGAATAAACAATGATTATTGCAATGAACCAAGAGCGCTATTATTTTTAAACGAAAAATCCCAGTTTGTGTTACCAGGCGAACGTTCTTGCCTTATGTACAGCTTGAGCCAGCGCTGCTATTACATGTCCTCGAGAATAGGCATGATCTTACATCTTCAACAGACTTTGAAATTTGTAGGCAGTCGTGAGTAATCTCCCCCTGACATTCGTCACGTTGCCATTAGTGTAAAAGCGCGAAAGGCCGTGCTTGAATTTCTAGGTATGTCCCTCTTTGGCTAATGTATTTTTAAGATGGAGGCGTAACATGGATGCCGCAATTCGAGCGGCACCATTGTAGGTATTGTTAATGGAAGATTCTACGCTTACGAAAATACTTTGATTATTAGGTGGAAGAAATTACACATTAACGAGCACATATTTTTGAAAGAACAAAGGGGTTTTTGCTAAGAGTCAACTCAAAGAAATACACAGTGTAGCTTTAATATTGCAGGTAGGTTAGCTATAGCGCTTGTGCAGCTAACTTCACAGCTTTTTTAGTCAACTAACGGAAGAGAGACCTTGCTCACTAAAAAGACACAGATAGCTATACGTAGTTGTATAGTTCTTAAATCCATAGTCCTATTTAGTGCTTGCACACTTGTGTGATTCATGTGACAGCACGTTATGTACAGCAATGCTTCACGTTTGTGCAGCAAGCCTTAGCTGATAGAGGCGCTGGATATGTTGGATGGAAGGCAGACTTACTATTTAATAAAAATATAATGGCACACCCAGCCCTCCTACTTAGATTGCAAACGTCATGTACAGGGGAAAAAAACTAAATGAACTGGAGACTGCCACAGCATCTATCCCAATAATTGGAAATGTTATAATTGGAGTGCCCTACCCTCTAGAAATTAGAGCTGGGCAATATGGAAAAAATCTAATATCACGATATTTATGACCAAATAGCTCAATATTGATATAGCGGTGATATAGTAGGGTTGACAATTGGTGCTTACAAAGAAATATTTACACAATGAGATTTTTGATAAATAATGATCATTGATGTCTATATAATAACTAAGTGGGCTAAAGGCAAATAATAGAAATGCTAGAACAGTCTGGTAAATTCAGAAAATTACATCACTTTACTGTAATCCAGCCTTTAAATCCAGGAAAAGATAACACTTTTGTCATATCAAGATATTACGATATCCAAAATCCAAGACGATAATCTGTCTAATATCACAATATCGATATAACATTGATATATTGCCCAGCCCTATTAGTAATACTAATATTAACAGACCCAATGGTATTTTTTATTTCAAATTCTATGGTTAAAATTACCACTGATTATAGGCCTAGTCAGTTTTAGGATTTCATAAGAATCTCAGACAAGAGATTGCAATATTTTGGTTGTTGAATTATAAGCAATGGGAAAAGGCCCTAATAGTGTAGTCACTGTATTAATTTCATACACAAGTAATTTCTATTAGTAATTTTATAAGTGTGCATATGTTGTTTTTGTCGGCTTATTGAGATTGTGAAATGCCCACTTCCCAAATGCTGTGCACCACTGCGAAACGCCATGTCCACATTGAAGTGGTACTCATTTCTCAAGGTTGGCAGGTATGCAGTACTTATTTGTCATACCATCTGCTACACCACATCCTTCAGCAAATCAAGCATACAAGACAAAATCTACACAATTTATGAAGCAAAATATACTTTAGGCATTGCTGGTATTTTTAGCTGTTATCTGGCATATTGCTTTTGTTATTAGCAACACTGAGAGAAGTTTTAGAGTTGTCAGTACTGTTATCAGAGCTGTCCAGAGTTATACAATCATTGGAACTGTCTAGTACAGTGCATTTGGTGTTATTAGGGGTCTTAATAGTTTTGTCTGGGGTGGTGCTTGTCGACTGTAACTCAACCCGTATGCTGTTGAGCTCCACCAGTCCAGCATGCAGCTGGGCTGCTACCTCCCGGATCTTGGCAGCAAACTCAGACTTTGCTCCCTTCTTCAGGTCCCTGGAGTCCTGGGCCACAAAATAGATGTCCATGGCCACAAAGAGGCCAGTCAGAACCCCGGTGGCCATAGTGGCAATCTGGGCAGCTCGTGCTGCAGTGCTGCCCGCAACATTGGCTATCTGCATCACCCGCATTATCTCATTGGCATTGATGAGGATAGCTTTCCCAGCCATGGCGCCATCTTCGTAGATGTTGTTGAAGCCTGGGAAGTCGCGGTTGTATGCATGCTTCTTCATCTTCAGCAGGTCGAACCTGCGCAGGCTCTCAATCCCTTGCTTGATGAACAGCATGCATTTGTTTATGTCGGTCATTTTCTCCTGATAGTCAGCTACGATGGCCTCCACCTTCTTTCGGTCCAAGGAATCGTTGACTGTATTGGAGATTCCAGCTCCAGCCGAGGTGAGGCCGCCAGCTGTTGCCACCCCCAGCCCCACTGCTGTGACAATCAGGGAGGTTCCAAAGGAGACAGGGGCCAGGGCAAGGCCTACGATAGTACACACACCACCTACAGCGCTAGTAGAGCCGCCAGTAATCTGAGCGATTTTGGTTTTCTTGCTGAAACAGTCTAGAGCATCTGCGATGCTGTTCAGGTCAATCACATGCTTCCACAGGCTCTCTGCCTGCTCGGAGAACAGCTTGTTGAACACTCGGATACCTTTCTGCACCTTCACAGCTGTCCCAGCAAACGCCCTGGAAAACAATGCAAATTTCAAGTTAAGTAATTTATTGTTCATTCTGCACATACAACAGAGGAACGTTAGTGACAACATAGCTCACTGTTTTTGGCACTGCTACAGTGCATCCGGAAAGTATTCACAGCACTTAACTTTTTCCACATTTATTATGTTACACCCTTATTCCGAAATTGATTAAATTCATTCTTTCCCTCATAATTGTACAAACAATACCCCATACTGACAATGTGAAAGATTAAAAAAAATAAAACAAAAAGCACATGTGCATAAGTATTCACTGCTCAATACTGTGTTGAAGCACCGTGGGCAGCAATTACAGCCTTAAAGATGCCTTCCACAACTTCGTTGATATTTATAACTACTTAGGCCTCTAGGTTCTAAAGAATGTGAATTTAGCTGCCCTAGAGCTAAAACGGTTCCCTGCTTCATTCTTTGACATTTCTAGGTTTGTATTTTCTCTCTTGTTCTCCTGTGTTTAGTTGTGCTCGCTCTGCAAACACATTAGATGTCACCGTATAGCTCAGGTTTGATTGACAGCTCTGTCAATGGGACTTCCCCTACATTAGCAAACCACACGTCACACATTCATTGGGAATTCCCTGCTTGACGTAAGGGAATGCCTACAATAGCCAAGAAACACTGTTGGGTTTCAAGCTAACTACGGTGAGAATATGATTCTATTCAGATTGTGCCAGAAGCTGCTGGCATTATCTGGGGAGTAATCGAAATATCTGATTACAGATACTGTACCTTTGTAAAGAACATATTAGTTATAAATTGAGAGGATGAGTATATCATATACAGGTCCTTCTCAAGAAATTAGCATATTGTGATAAAGTTCATTATTTTCCATAATGTAATGATAAAAATTAAACTTTCAAATATTTTAGATTCATTGCACACCAACTGAAATATTTCAGGTCATTTATTGTTTTAAACCTGATGATTTTGGCATACAGCTTATGAAAACCCAAAATTCCTATCTCAAAGAATTAGCATATTTCATCTGACCAATAAAAGTGTTTGTAATACAAAAAAAGAAAAAGTCAACCTTCAAATAATTATGTTCAGTTATGCACTCAATACTTGGTCGGGAATCCTTTTGCAGAAATGACTGCTTCAATGCGGCGTGGCATGGAGGCAATCAGCCTGTGGCACTGCTGAGGTGTGATGGAGGTCCAGGATGCTTCGATAGCGGCCTTAAGCTCATCCAGAGTGTTGGGTATTGCGTCTCTCAACTTCCTCTTCACAATATCCCACAAATTCTCTACGGGGTTCAGGTCAGGAGAGTTGGAAGGCCAATTGAGCACAGTAATAACATGGTCAGTAAACCATTTACCAGTGGTTTTGGCACTGTGAGCAGGTGCCAGGTCGTGCTGAAAAATGAAATCTTCATCTCCATGAAGCTTTTCAGCAGATGGAAGCATGAAATGCTCCAAAATCTCCTGATAGCTAGCTGCATTGACCCTGCCCTTAAAAACACAGTGGACCAACACCAGCAGCTGACATGGCACCCCAGACCATCACTGACTGTGGGTACTTGACACTGGACTTCAGGCATTTTGGCATTTCCTTCTTCCCAGTCTTCCTCGAGACTCTGGCACCTTGATTTCCGAATGACATGCAAAATTTGTTGTTGTGTTGTTGTGCTGCTTCTCTGTAGCCCAGGTCAGGCGCTTCTGCCGCTGTTTCTGGTTCAAAAGTGGCTTGACCTGGGGAATGTGGCACCTGTAGCCCATTTCCTGCAAACACCTGTGCACGGTGGCTCTGGATGTTTGTACTCCAGACTCAGTCCACTGCTTCCGCAGGTCATCGAAGGTCTGGAATCGGTCCTTCTCCACAATCTTCCTCAGGGTCCGGTCACCTCTTGTCGTTGTGCAGCGTTTTTTGCCACACTTTTTCCTTCCCACAGACTTCCCACTGAGGTGCCTTGATACAGCACTCAGGGAACAGCCTATTTGTTCAGAAATTTCTCTCTGTGTCTTACCCTCTTGCTTGAGGGTGTCAATGATGGCCTTCTGGACAGCAGTCAGGTCGGCAGTCTTACCCATGATTGCGGTTTTGAGTAATGAAACAGGCTGGGAGTTTTTAAAAGCCCCAGGAATCTTTTGCAGTTGTTTAGAGTTAATTAGTTGATTCAGATGATTAGGTTAATAGCTTGTTTAGAGACCCTTTTCATGATATGCTAATTCTTTGAGATAGGAATTCATGAGCTGTATGCCAAAATCATCAGTATTAAAACAATAAATGACCTGAAATATTTCAGTTGGTGTGCAATGAATCTAAAATATATGAAAGTTTAATTTTTATCATTACATTATGGAAAATAATTAACTTTATCACAATATGCTAATTTCTTGCGAAGGACCTGTACGTTATCAGGTGCTCTTATCCAGAGTGACTTACTGTAGTGAATGCATAACATTTTCATCTTGGCACTCCATCGAACTTACGACACTGGAAAGTGGAATGCTCTTACCAAATGAGCTAGACCGGCTACATAATGCATAGTTGAGATTTCGTTGAACATAAGCCTACAATATAGAATTATTGTTGTAATCAATAGTCGGTAATCGAACCTGCAACCTTCTAACTAAAAGTCTGACTCCTTAACCACTGAGATATCTGATGCCCCATACCAGTTTTGTTTTGATTATTACCTAAATTTCCTCCTCTCCCAATTGCTTTTGTCCAATTTCCCTCTGACTCTGCCTTGTCGTACGCAACTCCCTGGACCGACGCGGGACGGTGAAGGGTGCTCACATGGTTTATCTGATCACATGTTGCCAAGCCGTCCCATCCTGTTTGCACTGCTCATCCAACATGGACGTCTTTAGTCAGATCATGTGTGAGATGATTACACTCACCAAGTATACTTCTGTAATTTACAGGCACCCAATCTGCACACAAGGAGTCGACGTGGCAAGGTAGGTCATTTAAGTTATCGATCCCAAATTTCGGGCAGCCCTATGCCAATTTGCGCTGCCTGATGCTGGATGTCCGGGAAAAGTTGGAGAAGCCATAGTCAGACTCAAATTACTGATTAACATGACATAGCTTAATCTGCTGCGACTTAGCCACACCACATGGACCCCTTCAAACAATATTTTTTAATACAATGCCTTAACCCTTGTCTCTGGGTCCAATGTACATGGCATCTGGACAGTATTCATAGCGCTTCTCTTTTGCCACATTTTTTTTATGATACACCCTATTCCGAAATGGATTAAATTAATTATTTCTCTAAACTGTACCTTTACCTTTAAACAATACCCCATAATGACCATGTGAAAGAAGAGTGTTGGACGTCTTAGCAAATTTATTAAAAATGAAAAACGAAAAAAGCACATGTTCAAAAGTATTCACAGCATATACTATGACACTCAAAATTTAGCTCAGGTGCATCCTGTTTCCACTGATCATCCTTGATGTTTCCACAACCTGATTGGAGTCCACCTGTGGTAAATTCAGTTGATTGGACATTGATTGGGCACACACCTGTCTATATAAGGTCCCACAGTTAACAGTGCATGTCAGAGCACAAACCAAGCCATGAAAGACAAGGAATTGTCTGTAGACTTCTGAGACAGGATTGTGTCGAGGCACAGATCTGGGGAAGGGTACAGAAAAATATCTGCAGCATTTAAGCTCCCAATAAGCACAGCTCTCTTCCTAGAGCTGGCCGCCTGGCCGAACTGAGCTATCGAGGGAGAAGGGCCTCAGTCAGGGAGGCCCAAGAACCCAATGGTCACGCTGATAAAGCTCCAGCGTTTCTCTGTGGAGGAGAACCTTCCAGAAAGAAACCGTCTCTGCAGCACTCCACCAATCAGGGCTGTATGGAATAGTGGCCAGAGGGAAGCCACTCCTCAGCCCGCCTGGAGTTTGCCAAAAGGCAACTGAAGGAGTCTCAGACCATGAGAAACAAAATCTTCTGGTATGATGAAACAAAGATTGAACTCTATAGCCTGAGTGGCAAGCGTCATGTCTGGAGGAAACCAGGCACCATTCATCACCTGGCCAATACCATCCCTACAGTGAAACATGGTGGTGGCAGCATCATGCTGTGGGCATGTTTTTCAGTGGCAGGAACTGGGAGACTAGTCAGGATTGAGGGAAAGATGAATACAGAAATGTACAGAGACATCCTTGTAGGGCTGGGGCTAGGGCTGAACGATGTTGTGTTTAAGCATTGACATCGCGATGTGCGCATGTGCGATAGTCACATCGTCGGAACATGCGATGTGAAGAAGGGTAGCACTGGTAGCACCATACACACATTTTACACAAGTTTGTTGTATGGTTTGTTGCTGGGGTGACATGCACGCTCCGCATGCCTGCATAGTGATTGGTTTCCTGTGATTGGTTCGTTGTGCCGCTGCTCACAGCCAACATTCTCTGTCACTGGCAGTCCTGTTCTAGCGAAAGATGAGCAACGAAGTGGATACGCAAAACGAAGGAAAAAAAGGATGGTTTCGTACCAAAAGTAATGTCAAAATCTTTGGGACTATTTCAGCTACAAAAAGTAGGATGTTGACCAAAAACAGGTACTTTGTATGGAGTGTTATAAAGTTATGGCCACAACACAACCACCCATTTGTCTGATCACTTAAAACGGCACCAGAAAGCTCTTTTACCACGAAAACAAAATCAAATCTCGATGTCAGTCAAAACAAAACATTATTTGCGATGCCTTTGCCAGTGTGACACCTTACCAGAAAGGCTGTCAACGACAGAAAGAAATAACAAACGCAATAACGATTCATATCGTAAATATATGTTGCCATTACACACCGTCGCATTTACTTTGCCATGATTATGATGATGACCAACGCTGTTTTACTTTGGCACTTGGCAAAGTTGAATTAAAAACAAAAGATTGAGAACCAAAATGCTTATAAGTTCTTTGATAAAAAATATTTATTTTCAGTTTTTATAAACCAATCAGGGGGTAAAGCTGCTGTTTTATAAAAATATGTGTACTGCTTTTCTGTTTACAGAGATCTGTTCTAATTTTGTAATAAAATAATAAGTTACTTTTTTGTCACTTGTAATGAAGCTTGTTTATTAGTGAAATTATTAGTATCATGAAATGGTAATTATTGACTGTAGCCTACATTTATGGCTTGCAATATCGCAATATATATCGTTGGGAAACAAAACATCGCAATGTAATTTTTTCCCAATATCGTGCAGCCCTAGCTGGGGCAGTATGAATTTTTTTCTTACCGCGGTCGGAAAGCAAGAAATTTCCGCGGTGGTGTGGTGTACCGTTTTAAATCCCCCCCCACAAACACACGCACGCGCGCAGACAGGCACACCGGAGACTAAGGCAATTGAAAATAATAAGGAACACGTTTATTTTACATGTATTATTTCACATTTAGAACAGAAATGGAATGATGTCTGAATAAAGTGCTGCAAGGATAAATAAAAGCAAAATGAAAATATAGGCTAGACTATCGTTTACATCAGGGATGCTCATTTCGGCAAATTTTCCTGACCGACAACCGGAACTCATTAACCGATTATTAACCGTTAACTGATAAGATTATAAGATTCAATTGGCTTTAAATAAAAAATTGACGAGTGTCTGTAACCCGTTAAATATACAAACATTTTTCACGTATTTCTTTTAATGTCTAAATAGCATACAGAACAGATCAACAACAGCTGCCGGGTGCACCAGCTTTGGGTATAAGTTCATTCGGGTGCAAAGTCCACACTAAACGATTCGATGAAACTAGTTAGTTTCATATAAAGCTGTGTCGATGTTTGTTGTAGACATTTTCACTTTCTGTTTTCAATCAAAGGAAAGTAGCCTTGATGCAGTGTTTACCGAGTTGTCAAATTATAGAATGAAAACAGTCGGTGACAATCTGGAACAAGGTTGTTGCTTGCAGGAAGCCTACTGCAAATAAGGGCTATATTTCATTAACACAAAACAAATTGTTAACGCTTGCTATGCGTTATGTTACTGACTATACAATATCTGCCGAGCGCACCCATTTAATTGAAATTACCATTACGGTCCTCTCCGAAAATAAAGTGTGTGTTGTCATTCACTGTGTGTGTTGTTTTTAAGGTAACATTATTTTGTCGGCTATAATGTATCAGGAGCATGATGAATTATAGCCGATAAAATAATATATGCTTCCCAATACGATAGCGTTATACGTTTCTGTACATGAAAAATGAAAGCGCAAGTTAATATCACAGTCATCATAAATGTCCAAGGGTTGTCATTTTAAATGAAGAACGCGTTGCAGACGCAAAACAGACAGCCGGTATATTTCACTCCTCATTACCTACATCTCCCCACCTGGTTGCGCGTTTCAACGCGCCACGTGATTTAGACTATATATATACGTAAAAAAATTTGAAAAACTTCTTAACCGTTTAACTGATAGTCGGTCAAATGTTTTACTTTCGGTTAACGGTTAAATGGTCAATATGAGCATCCCTAGTTTACATACATCCCAGCCTTCATATTTTTTGCTAGAAAAACCAGCATGTTGACTTTGTCAGGTTTAAGGGAGGCCCTGAAAGACGTGACGATGTTATCTGCAGCACTGAACACACGTTCTGAGGGAATAGCTGTTGAATTGAGGGTGCACTGTATTTTTTCCATCAAAACAGCAGACATTTTTTCTTTTAGGTTGCAATTGGGGGTCATTGGAAGCAGCAGATCCTTGGTGACTAGTTGCAGCACCGGTTTCAAATAAGATGTGGTCACTGCTCACTCAGAAGACATCTTGTGAAGTCGTCAAAATTCTTCAGGGCTGCATTCACTGATTCAATGACCTCCATGTCCTGCCACGTAGGAATTAGGTGTTGAGTGCGCTGGTCATCCAAAACTTTCTGAATGGCAGGGCCTTGCTCAAGAATGCGCGCTATAATTTTTTGCATTGTACCCCACCTGGTGGCTATATGGGGAGGCTGCAGACCTGGAGCCGGCAGATATACGGCCCAGGGTACAGTTTTACGGCCCATTGAACAGTATTCCTAATGCGTCCAGTAGGGGTAGAAGGATATTTTTTGTTTCTTTCAGCACGTTTCCAAATTAATGTATTTCTGTATACTGTAAATACTGAAGTTATTCTTAATATATTTTAGATGGGCTTAACAGCAAGGTTTCTGAGTGGTTAAGGTTAGGGTAAGGGTTTGGGTAAGGCTTATGGTTAATGTAATAATAGGAAGTAAAGATCGCCTGTCTGCATCGCGCTGAAAGTTCTGATATATAGTTAGGCTCATATTACAGCCTCCCCCTATTGGAAGCATCAGGAACAACAGGGGCTTAAAACTGTCTGGGGCTTAAAACTGTCTGGGGCTTAAAACTGTCTGGGGCGTATATCTGCCGGCTCCAGGTCTGCAGCCTCCCCCTACTCCCTGGTGGGGCAATCTTGTGAACAAATGAAAACACATTTAGGATTGACAATGCTTTAATGTAATAATATGATTTAAATAGCCCTACTATGATTGTAAGCCTGCCTAAGAGGGATTTCTTTTTCGATAGCTTTTTAATGAAATTGTAATTTCAGAATCATATACTTAAATGTTTAATTGCCTAAAATATATTATTTATTGATTGTATTGAATGAAATCTCGCAGGCCCAGCATATTTGTATTCATTCTTTCGGACACATCATGTGTCACACTTACTTTTTTTGGACTGAGTAGTTGAAGCGGCAGCTGTGTCTTGTTAAGGCGGCTGCCTGAACAGCAAAGTGCTGCGGGAAACCCTGTGTGACTTTCAGGCATGAAAGAGGTCTCCAAACACCTTCACTTCAGCTCCCAGTTGGTGTTCAAATAATGAATGGTCACTCCCATATAGGGCATCATATTAACGCTTGACCACATATCTGTTGTGTCAGAAAAATGATAAGCGTCTTTTAACTCCTGAGTCAAACTGTGCTTAATTTTCGCATTCTTCTCTGGTATTGCCTTTTTTGAAAAATATTTTCTGTCAGGGGGGACATATTGTTTGTCGAAGGCCTGTAACATTGCCTTAAGCTGGCTTCTCGACTAAGTTAAATGGCATCTTTTCCTCCAACAGAAGGCGGGTCACGCTATCCTTCAGGGTTCGCCACTGATGGCTGTCGCGTTGGTACATAGTCCCTTTAGCAAACGAGTCTGTGATCCCCAGTTGTTATCCCTGGCCTGAGGTTGTAGGCCGATCTTCAGACGAAGCACTTGTCTGCAGGATGATGGATTCGAAGATGCGTCCTCAGGTTGGAAGTATTTGCGCATGATAACGGTATCTTTTTGTGGCGAATTCTACAAATAGGCTCATCCAAATTGGCTGGAAGTCCTTTTTCGTCTGGTTCAAAGCCAAAATGTGCCCCTATTGGTGACGTTACATTTGGCTTTGCCACCAAGTTAGCCCTCTCTGCCATGTTTCGATGGAATAGTACCCACTATTGTCAGCTGCACAACCACGTGAGAGAATGGTGTTAAATAAGCACGTGCAATTAAAAACTGAGGTCCTGCTTTTGGAGCTTTTTCATGCGCCTGTATTTTATGCTTTAGTAAAATGTGTAACCCCAAATTTTGCTAAATTTTTTATGTCAACAACGTGCACACATGTACGGGCCAAAGTTTTTTTTTGCTGTGGTGACGGTGACGAGGTCAGATCCACGGTAGGCGTCACATGATGGCGGTAATGCGGTAACCGTCCCAGCCCTACATTCTTGCTGAAAACCTGTTCCAGAGCACTCTAGAACTCAGACTGGGGCAAAGATTAATCCTTCCAACAGGACAACGACCTTAAGCACACAGCCATGGTAAGAAAGGAGTAGCTACAGGACAACTCTGTGGTCCAGCCAGAGCCCAGACTTGAACCCAATTGAACATCTCTGGAGAGATCTGAAAATGGCTGTGCACCGACACTCCCCATCCAACCTGATGGAGCTTGAGAGGTCCTGCAAAGAAGAATGGGAGAAACTCCCCAAATAAAAAAAATGCCAAGCTTGTAGCATTATACTCAAAAAGACTTAAAGATACAGTCTGCGATGATTGTTATTGCAAAACTATTGTTTTTTAACCACCCCCATTTTAGTCTGGATGTGTAGTATATTGTCTATATTATCTGAGAGATCTGCACAATCATGATTGGTCGAATCATGTCTCAAACATGATTGCTGTTTTGCAATGAAAAATATCAGAAGGGGATTTAGCTTTAGGTTTTGAATTTCCTTTTTCATATTGTTCAAGATAAGCTGGATATAGTAATGCATAAACATATTGATACGGAAGTATAGTAAAGCAACCAACAAAATTACATGAGATCACTCTGTTTCAGAGATTAGTTACACCCTATCTCTAGTAACATCCAACCACAGAATCACTCACTTGGCCTCCTCTTTGTCAGTCATATCTTCTTGAGACATGTCTTCCCACTCTGTAATCAAAGATAAAACATTTCCATAATTTGTTCTGATGGAATATCATTAAGACAATAGAGTAAGTGTGTGCGTACACAAACGTTATCCCCGATGGGATAGAAAATCAGCAGGAATGGTAAAACAAATATAATTTCACTTAATTATGCCGGTCCCAATAAGGAAAAGGTTTAGGGGAAACATTTAAAGAATTGATAAATTGGTTAAGAATGAAAATTAAGGTTAGGTTTAGGGTTAAGTGTAAGGTTAGGCTAGTAGGATTCTGAATGGAAAAAACCATGTGTCTCAACATGGACAGTAAGACGTCCATGTGTGTGAGAAAGAGACTCACGTTCCACGGTGCTCCACCATACCATCAGGTCGTCCATATTCTGCTGAAAGACAGTTTTCTAATTCAGGTTTTTATATCACTTTACAAAATAATTTTTTGGAAGGGTTGGGTGGCAGGGAATGGGAGGGAATTGTGGGGGTTAGAAATTATAATTGTTTACACTAACCAACCTGTTCCTCTGGATCAGTTGGATTTATACGGAATTCTTCCAACTGGTCAAATAAAGACTTATTTCCATTTTCATTCTACACAGCAAGAAAGGGGATAAATATGGGGATAAAATGTTACATTCTACACTGTTCAGAAATATTACATGTCATGACAAACCAAAGTTAAGCCGGTAGCAAAATTGTAGTGAGCAGGACAGTGAGCTGGATATGACATCAGATTCACAGCCCAGTGATAAGATGACATCAGATTCACAGCCCACTGGTAAAATGAGATCAGTTTCAAAGCCAAATGGTAATGAGATCAGATTTACAGCCTGATACAATAACATCAGATACATGGCACAATGATAAAATAAGATTTGGTTGATGAACCAATGAAATAATGACATCAGATTCACAGCCTAAACATGAAACAAGATAATTTATGGTTAATTGTAGATGGCATGAGCACAAATATAATTTAATTTTCTTTCTTTCCTGTTTTGCAGAAGTGGTGCTTCTAATGTGTGTGCAAGGGACATTTTGGACACCAAAAATAAATATAAATATAATCCACAACAAAACAGACATTAGCTCATAATTGTCAGTGGAAATGGTGTCAGAGTTTGGTAGAAATATAAAGAATATATTTTTATTTTTTGTTATGAGTTAGAGACTGGCGGAACATCCTTTTTGTGAAAAATAAAATGAACTAATAAGCCCCAGGTCTAGTAGACCTAATTACATGACAGCCATTTTGTAAAAATTACCTAATCTAATGGACCTCATTATAATGACACACATTTTGCAATCAAAACATATGGAGCAATGGTTGTAAAGGTATGTGTTACCACAGCAATGTGGAAGAACATTGTTAATGGGAGTTCAGTGGCAGGGAGCTTAGCTACCTCTGATGAGTTATGGCCTGTAGTTTCCTGCTGCAATTTACCTTTCTTCTGCATGGTTTGACCCTGCAAAATATATTTGGATCTGTTAAATAAATAAAAATGAGTAGCTATAAAGTAATGTTCACTAAGTAATGGGATGTCAACAGATACTGTTAGCATTATGGAGGTTTAAGTAGCCTAGTGTGGTCCAGCAGTCCAAGCCTCTGCCTCTGGTGTACTGCTGCAGCATTGGTTCAAATCTGTCCCACAGCTCTTTAAACATAAACTCTCCTCTAAATTTCACCCATGGAAATAGAATGATTAGAAATGCCGTTTCAATTCAAATCAATGTAGCAGAATGGTCAGAGCGGCAGCCATTTTTATGTGTACCATTCCATTGCAAACATCTAGCGGGCTACTTCTCCATTAAACCCATTCGCGTGTTGTCACTGTGACTAACAAACAATCACCATTTTGTTGTGTACTAATTGAATGACCATGCCAAGCAGTTTAATGGCCTTTCTATCCATTCTATTTTTACGGTTTCACCGCTGTATCGAAATAAAAAATAACTAACAGATTTGCATGTTACCTTACTTCCAACACCTCGTGGCATGAATGGATTGTTTTTCTTAGATTTTTTCATCTTGGCCTAAGAAGAAAAGAATAGCTTGACACCAAGAGACAGAGGACAAATCTGATAATAGGATCCCCCATAATTTAACTAAAGCAATAGACTGATATTTACATGGCTACAGTAGGAACCACTTGTGAAGATATAGAAGATATGATGAAAACAGCCACTTACTTCTGTGCTAGTCAACACCTGTTCTCTGTTCTGGTCCACTTCCTCCTTTTCCACAGTGAGGAGAGATTTGCCCTCTTTAAGACATTTATCATTAGATTGGCCCTGAAATAAGAAAAAACAAAACAATGTCAGTTTCATAGCGTCCTGCAAATTCATTTGACTCAATTTCCTGACCCAACTTGGCTTGTTTGTTAAACTCATGAGAATGTAATGCAAAATCCTACAAGAGACCTACTTTATTTAGATATAATTCTAATTCCTGATATACCTCTTTCATTGCTCAGGAGAAATCAGTGGAATTACAGCATTATTCACTTATCACTCTATTGAGATCTTATTCTGGTTGAATATAATGCCCAAGTCAGATGTGTAGTCTTTCATTGACTTAAAAGTATTGAAAGGTACTTTAAATCCAATGTAATAATAATAATATTCAAATATTCTAAATTCAAGTCACATCCAAACAAGACAAGACTGATGTAAATCCTACCAGATTGTTCTCTGTGTTGCTCTTTTTCAGTCGCTCATGTGAGCGTGTACCCTTCAGCTCCTGTGTATAGAGGTGACAGCATTAGCAGACGCTTTTCAATATGACAGAAATGGTAAGATCCGTCTGCTTACCTCTTCACTGGGTCTGGGAGGAATTGCTGGTGTTCCAGTGGTCTCCTTTCTCTCACTCAGACTGCTTTTGACCTGACAAGGACACACAGACAGACACTGTTGTAATTGATGCAGTGATGATCCATAAATCTGGAGGAAGAGGAGGAGGCAATGGCGGAACTGTGTGTGCTCATGGTTTACTAACTGGATCAGGACAAAAATTATCAACAGTAAAAAAAGAAAAGGATGTTTTAGGTTCTTTAAATTAAAACTGTTGGCAAGCCCGTAGAAAAAGATTTCAACCTGTTACTCAAACATCTTTTAGGGCTTCCCATAAATGTTTTTAGAAGTACTGCTAAAGAATCATCCAATAACCATTTATAAATTCAAAGAGATGACTACAAAAGCCCAAACCTGCTTAGCATCAAAGTGTGTGTCATAAAAGGTTAGCTGCTCCCTAGAACCTATTTTTTCTTTCTCCCTCTCTTGGTCCTGCAATAAAATTGTATAATATTATTAGCTTCATTGTCATTTACATCTGTAAGTATTTTATATGCTTACCAAGTAATATTTTAGTCCTTTTATAATGTGATGGATTACCTGAGCTGATGGGGCAAATGGATTCCAAAAATATTTTCCCATCTTTTCACCGTAAAAAAGACAATCATTCAGAAAATCAGCAATTATGATATACTAACATATGCAAAAAATCCTCATGGTTATTTGTAAAAGTGGGAAAAGAAAGCAAGTATTGTGCTACAATGTTAAGTAGAAATGGTGGGCAAGCCTTACCTTTGAGGTTGTACCTGAAATAGTGTCAGCGTTGGCTGAGCGATCACTGGGTGTAGAGCGGCCATCCTGAAAGACAAAAGGTTGAATACATGCTTCAGATGAGAGGTCAGTGCCTGTTTCATGTGTACAAAATACTTCTCTACTACAAGGTTGTTGGCTTTTATGTGAAGTCTTAAGCCTGAAGGCCATGGTATTCCACTCTGGTCCTGGGGGCCCAAAACAATTCAGTTTTTCATCTTCTCCTGCCAATTAGAAACCAACCCAGATCTGAGACCAGTGAGTGAGTGCAGTCAAGTAGCATGTAAAAACAAAAAACAGAATTGTTTTGGGTCCCCGTGCCCAGAGGTGAAACCACAAGCGCTTAGGAGCTATCGAGCTCTGTTTTGAGTACTAATGTCACCACTTAATCATCATTTTTTTATGGATTTAAAGAAAACACAATAACAGAAGGCAGCACTGGACATCCCTGCAGCAGGGGGTAACACCATTCTCAGCTTCCATTCCTCCCTTTTCCTACCCAGTTAAAAACACTACTTACACATGTCCTATCCCTCCTTCCCAGTTAAACTGAGCCTATGAACCACAATGAGTACCAAAGGCACATCTCCTATACGTCATCTTAGAGCCGCCTGGCTCACTGTGGCAAGTTGAGTCAGCTGATGCCCATGACACAGTATGTTTATTACATACAGTGAGCCCATATACAGGATGAAGTTTCTCTTCAAGAATGTTGGACACTCCTTTCCTTCAGACCTGTTTCAACTCAGCCGATAGAGCGCAGAATTAACAGCTCCTTCAATGATGGATGTTGTCCATGTCCTGAGGCAACAAAGCATTCTGAAAACATCACAAGACCGCCACTATGCTTGACTGTTAAAATAGGATTATTAATCATGTGTTACATGTCTGCAATCCTTGTATGTTAAAATGTTACAGTTTTCATAACAGTACTTTAAATAGGTCATATTTTACAAAATAATCCATGGTATCATCTAGTAATGCATTCTTGGCAGAGCAGTTTGACTTAACTCATTCATTGTTTACCAAAAATACTGACTGGCTTTCAAGTAAAAATTGATGCCATGTTCTACTAGGTCAATACTCGTACATTGTTTGCTTTATCCAGCAAGTTAAGTTTGGACATGAAAATAATTATACTAGTGAGGACAGTGATAGTAGATCAGTAATAATGTGACTAGCTGATAAATGTCATAGCTATGTAGCTACCATGTAAGATGTTATTTCATTCCCCATATAGATATAAATTTGGTTACCAAGCAAGAAATGCTGTTCCCAGCTAGCTAGACTATCCTGAACATGTTATCTACCATTATATTTTATATTTCATTCCTATGCACTTGGCATTAATCAAACTGGCAACTCTGGTAGACAGGCAAGTTATCAAATAGTGATCATGAATTGAGATCTGGTTGGCAAGGGGAGGGTGCACAAAGTACAAAAAACTGGGGTGCCAATAATTGTGACAAGAAAAATCTTTTCTTCTTGATTAAGAATGTATTTCTATTTGCAATTTTTTTTACCCAAATTAAATCTAATATTTTAGCCTTATATTAAAAATATTATATAACATTACCTATGAATATGATTATTTGACCATAGCAGTATGTTTCAACGCAAAGTTTAAAGATGGAGATTTTTGTGGAGTAGTGGTCTAAGACTGCAGTGCATATATACTGCTGCAGTATTTGATCGATTCAACCTGTCCAAGTGGTCTACCTTATCCTTCGCTCTGTATATCTGCCCAGATAAAAAGGAAACATAAAAATTATAGGAAAAGACCGTAGTTCTTTCTGAGTTCGTTTATTCATCTTAATCATTCAATCAGTTAACTGTAATCTTCTAGCACTTCTCAACAAAGTAAACCCATGCGATAGCGAAGCGTCAACAATGTCTGAGCAAGGAAAAGTGACCTTAACCTTCAACTTTTCAAATGTTCCATGGACGCAGCTGCGGGATTATTAATGTTGAAGTGCATGTGTGAAGACACGGCAGGTGTCTAAAGACAGTACAAATATATGTAATCGGTATTTAAATTGGTTAAAGAATCCAAATGTACAACTTAAATGCTATTTAAATGCTAAGTGCAATTCTTGCCATAACGTCTTCAGCCTACAAAAATCATGAAATTGTTGTCGCCCTTATCGATATAAAAATGAACTTTCAGTAAGTTTCCAACTGGCTTAAGATAGCACTACGAATAAAAAAATGACATAAACCTAACCAGAACATTCCAATCGTTCAAACTAATGAATCCCTTTGACCCAACAGTGCTCTGCCACTCACCATTAGGACAGTCGGCACCGTTTGCCAGCCTTCACAGCTTGTAAATTAAGTTACTTTAGCTGATATTACTTAATTTTTAGAGATCTCTAAAGTAGCTCTAGGATCAAGCTGTAACTAGTACATTTACTCAACTCCCCTATGTACTCATAAAACACATTGACAAGGAGGGGCGAGAAAGTGGAGTGCTGCATTCATCACCAAATGATAGAAGGGAAACTACCAGTCGTTGGATGCATTTATGTCACGTGCATCAAAGTCTTTAAACACGCAGGTTTGAGAATAGGAAATCCCCTATCAATCGGTCTTTTTAAATTTACATTTCTTACCTCTGTTAGTTCGATATGAATCTCGTTCATCGCAAGAAGTTCTACATAGTAGACTGTGGACGTTTTTAAAAGTGATCTACTACTTTATTTAAATTTAAAGGTGGTATTTCTAGAATTTCTAGCATTAACAACGTAACATATTTCTTTTTGAAGTGACCAATTTTCAAAAGCTGTATACACTGTTTTTTATAATTTACAAATCAGATAAGATGAACTTGAGTTAGTATATCCCTAAAATGCTTTACACGCCCTAAAATGCATTATTTAGCCTAATTAAAAACACTCTGTGTGCCCATATACAAACACGGTGAAAGCACACTCAAAATGTTTTCATTGCAATGTTCCTGTTTAAATGTAAAGAAAATCACAGCACAGTGTAATAAATCATTGTTCTGATCCAAACTGCTTTAAAAAAAATTAAAACACACATGCTCTACAGCTTTTACAAGCTGGTCGACGAATGGGATAGCTTTATTTTCACTCTGCAAAATTCTACACATTGCACCTTCAACCAAAACACAGCTTCATTTTCCCTCCATGTTTTGACTGTTTTAACAATAGATATCCATAATAAAGGCTCTAAAGTCATCACCGGTAGCCATCTTGTCACAGGCAAGTTCTCTGGTGGGCTCTGTGGTACCTGATGTAAGGTGAGTGATCACGAATACTCTTATCTCGCTGAAATCTTGACTGATTTACAAACGGTTTGGTTTCTTACAAATGTTATTAACGTGGCTAAATTTATGGATGCTTTATAAATAATATGCAATTATTCAAAAAGTATGCAGTGTCATAACTATATGTCTGACATTTTAAATAAACCAAACCATTAGAAAATCGGTAGAAAATTGAGCAAGTTATGGTTATTTGAAAGTACATGCACCATTAACACACAATGTAATGAGTAAGCAAGCTGCCTGTGGCAAGATGGCTGCCAGGTGTGGACGTCGATGTCCATTGGCCAGCAGCGCGGAAGATAAATCTAGACTTTAATATGGATATCTAAGGATTTAACCACATGGTGAGCATCCGGTTTGGAAAATTTACGCAAATGAGGAAGTGCCCTAAACCTGCATTCTATCTGAATTCCAGCTGGGGGCAATACGTCTGGTTGCAAAAGAGCTTTGTTTCTGTAATAGTCTATGAGAATGAGAGACACGTCTCCATTGATTTATTACCTCAGTAAACATTTTCATAATGAGGTTATGGTCTCAATCACTAGATTTAAGCCTTCTGCTATTTATCATGATGTTCATTTTTTAAATTATGGTCTCGTTGATTTTAAAATCGGCGATAAAGAAAAGGAGTGTTTAGGGCATGGTTATGGCGTTCGGTAATATGACAAGACACTCAAAGGAGTTGGCAGTTCAGTTTTTCCGGTAAGTAACATTAGATTTTGTTTAACATTTTGTTTTAATAATGTTTTTTGTTAGCATCCAAATTAATATCAGTTAGCTAGCTAGATTACTCCTCCCTCTCGTCTAAAATCGTCACATCCGCAACCAAGATGTCTGCGCCCGTAACGCAAGGGGATAGGCTTAGAGATGGAAGTTGAAGCAACCATGGGCTTAGCGGCCAATGGTGGAACACTTTCACGTCGAAAAAACTTCTATATGTCAGCGGATAATTTTTTTGGGGGTAGATCAACTTACCAGCCCGAACACTTAAAGGGTCCTTGTTTAAATTGTTAGGTTTTTAAGAAAATTTAACATTCACTAGTAGCCAAATCCAGAGTTACTAAACTAGGTATGATGAACGCGCAGTGTTGTTACCGGTTGCTACGACAACACAAACTGTTGCTAGTGCGCATGTGCGTTGGGCCATTGCTAACAGTTGCTACAACAACACAAAGAAACTGTTGCTACTGCGCATGTCCGTTGGGCCGCACAATGCGGAAGATCCGGGTAATTTGGAGCTCCATATTCGCTTCATGCGCTGTTGAGCAACTTTCATTGGAATAAAGGGGGCTTCGTGCCGAACGCTCTATCCAGTTGTCTCAATACATCCATGCCGTAACGGCTAATTTGATGTCCCAAATCTGATTTTAACAAACCAATGGGTGACGTCACACATGTAAAATCCAGTAATTATACAATCTATGGTTTTAACCTTATCTCATTGGTTTCAACAGACCCTAAAACAACCTCCAACCATTAGCAGATTTTTTTACAGCAGGTTTTACATTTGTTTTTCCATGTGCAATGTCATGACCCAGACTGCAATAGCTGTAGCAAAAATATTTACACCCTTGCACTATTTAAAAACGATTTCCCATCTCATCAAAATGATGAATACAATTAGGAACCTTTTGGTAACACATCAATAGCTTTTTCCGAACTGCAGAATTAATTTGTTTTATTGAAACTTGTTATTCAGAGTAGAAACATTAAATTGCATGGAAAAATGTTTGACATTTTCCTGGTCTGTCATGTTTTAGGGTTTAGGAACAACTGCTTTTTACGGTATTAAGACTGTACTCATTAGGGGTGGGCGATACTGCTAAATTTGAGTTTGATCCGATACCAATAATACAGGGCCAGTATCGCAGATATTGATACTTTTTACTATTGAAAGCAACTCACGTACTTTAACGTATGGGATAGTAGTGTATCATGATTTATGAGGTATTTATCGTATAAAATATTTTTATCTTACTTTAAGGATTATTTACTGATTATGTTACTTTTTAACATGTTTTTTGTCTTGTTTTCAGACATTTTAGGAGGTCAGATTATCTCAGAGTACTTGAAGATAATTTTGATTACTTTAAGCATATTCTATTTTAATTTAGAATATATAGCTACATATTGTCTTGTTTTTTATGTGTATTTTCGCAGTGTAATGTAAGGTGAGTGGTGGAATTTCTACCTGCCACCTGTGAGACTTTGTAAAAACGTGTTGACTGTATGTTCTGTATCTTTAGGATTCTCGGTTGGTACCAGGTAGTCAGTGTGCGTCGCGCTTTCCGAAAGTTGTTTGCACAGTGTGACAGTTCTATGCTTTGATGAAATGTGTAGAAGAGATAAACAGGAAGTGGTATCGATCCTATTGACGCTAATATCGATCTTCAAACAAGAGACCTAATATCGGTAGTATCGATATTTTGGGATCGAACCGCCCACCACTCATCGCTGTCCATTTCAGAACAGTCCTGGAATTCTTTAGCCATTCTTGTGTACATTATGATGTGCTTCCCACTGGAAGACATAGAATCAGACGGCTCAGCAGTTGGGGAGTTGAACTAGTAGTCGGAAGGTAGCCGGTTCGATTCCCAAATATCGTAGTGTATCTACACTGGCGCCTCAAAGTGACTCTGATTTTTACAACGACAGTGGATTTTTATCAGTTGCCGGGTAACTACCGTAAGTCTTGCTCTATATGCGCAAACGGGAAATGAAATTAACTCACTTCCGCTGCATGCTGCCTGCTTCAGTCAAGACATACCTTATTTAAACCTCACTGAGACAACGGCCGAGGGGAGCGTCAAAGAAATGAAATCTGGTGAGAGTAGACGGTTCAGAAAAGGAAAGAAGCCGTTAGAAAATCACACATTAATAATAATAAGAGTTTGGAGACCATGGTAGTTTTGGGAAGAATGTGAAATATACAATAATATATATAAATACATGTATTAAATATCCTGTTTTGTGCCGCAGTTCTAAGAAAGCGAACTAGTCTAGCAAACGTTAGCTAGCTAGCCAAGTTAGCTAGCTTCACCTGGGAAACGCTCCACAGTAAACGACATGGGGACAAGAGCTAGTCGTTTACATGAAGATCCGGTGCCTTCTTCTTTCGGTAAAGATGGCATAACGCGGGATTCCTACCGACGACACCGAATCAATAGGCCCACAAGTCTTATGGTAGACTTTTCTGGGAGTTTTGATGATTCAGAGGCCAACCACAGCCGGTCAGAAGAGGGCAGCGATTCCGAGATGGGGCAACAGGCGAGGGCGGATGGAAGTCCCGCCGACCACCCAACCACTGCCCAGGCATCGCCAGCGGAAGATAACAGCGAATACACACGAGAAGAAGACGGTAGTAGTACTCCAGATGGTGCAGTAAACGAGGAACATCTGCCTGTAGAGGAGACAGGCCGCGTGCCTCAACGCACTTTTTCTGAACGTTTACCCCGACACTCCTCCGGGCGCATTGTCAGTGCAAGATCCACAAGGGTAAGAGGCGCACATCAGCGCCCAGTGTCGGAGGCTTGGATTGGCCTCTACCGTGTAAACAACCGACATGCTAGTAAGTTTGTGTAACCACCCCTATTTTTGTGTAATTTAAGAGGTCGTTTCTGTTTTCATCCAATGCAATGCACATACACACTACAGAAAATACTAAATAAATGTGCAAACGAATATAGTTACATACATGTTTGCACAATTGGCCAGGCTCAATGCTGAACTAGTATTCTTAGGATACAGATTTTTCGTGTTCATGTCAATTTTATTTAGAGTAGCTATTGTGTGTTAACAAATTCAGAATGCAACACACCAGTATTTTCATTTGATGATTTTCTCTAACTATAGTCCGAGCCTCACACTCAACACTACATTTTCTGATTGATGGTCAGTCTGTGCTTGCCAAGGACAATTCAAACCTGGCCTGTATCAGACAATAGGCTGACATGCAGAAATTGGGGTCAAACACCTCAGCATATGGGTCAGACAGCTCAGCAGTTAGGGAGTTGAACTAGTAGTCGGAAGGTTGCCTCTTCGATTCCCAAATGTGCCAAATGTCGATTTGCCTTTGGCACGTTTATGAATTGAACCTAAGTTGCTGCAGGGAGAATGTCCCTGTATTTAATGTAAGTCACTCTGGATAACAGCATCTGTTAAATGACTAGATGTAATGAAAAGCATGTACATTAGACCTAAACTTCAATACAACTGAGGATTTATTTCCCATGTGCTATTATGCATCCAGAGCAAGTCTAGGAAAGGTCTCCTGCGGGCATGGCCAGGCTGTCCTGCTTGTCAGAACTTGCCTGAAGCAGACCTCTTGTTATGCCTGTTAACCCACACTGTTGATATGGTGACTGGAAGGCTAATCACATTTCAGCTGCCCTGACTTCATGATGACACGCTGCTCACAAATACAAGTGTCACAATCTACTGAAGAACCCTTTCATGGATGATTAACAACTTGATTGTCTGCCATGTTTTTCTGTTATTCTTTTATTGTATTGTAATAGGCATGTTTATTTGTTCTCTGTCCTAGATATCCGTTGTCCATTTTGCTCCAAGCCTTTCCCAGGGGGCAGGATTGAAGAACACCTGTTGAGCTGCCTCACATCGCCACCTCTCCCTTACAACAGTGAGTGAGATTAAAAGCTCAGCTGTTAACCTGCTTTATTTTTTACTACTCTTAAACCTTCATACCATGGTATGTGTATGTCATCCTCTTAGCAGCTATGCACAGTATGTGTCTAACTGTGATGTCTCTAATGTTTGGTCACAGCGGACGTGCTTAGTAAGGACAGTGGTGAGTGTTCCATCTGTTTGGAAGAATTGCAGCGTGGAGAGACCATCGGTCGGTTGGCCTGCCTCTGTGTCTACCATAAGAGGTATTTACACTGAGGGGTTAATACAGGTCCTTCTCAAGAAATTAGCATATTGTGATAAAGTTCATTATTTTCCATAATGTAATGATAAAAATTAAACTTTCATATATTTTAGATTCATTGCACACCAACTGAAATATTTCAGGTCATTTATCTCAAATAATTAGCATATCATGAAAAGGCTCTCTAAACAAGCTATTAACCTAATCATCTGAATTAACTAATTAACTCTAAACACCTGCAAAAGATTACTGAGGCTTTCAAAAACTCCCAGCCTGTTTTATTACTCAAAACCGCAATCATGGGTAAGACTGCCGACCTGACTGCTGTCCAGAAGGCCATCATTGACACCCTCAAGCAAGAGGGTAAGACACAAATAAATTTCTGAACAAATAGGCTGTTCCCAGAGTGCTGTATCAAGGCACCTCAGTAGGAAGTCTGTGGGAAGGAAAAAGTGTGGCAAAAAACGCTGCACAACGACAAGGCGTGACCGGACCCTGAGGAAGATTGTGGAGAAGGACCGATTCCAGACCTTCGATGACCTGCGGAAGCAGTGGACTGAGTCTGGAGTACAAACATCCAGAGCCACCGTGCACAGGCGTGTGCAGAAATGGGCTACAGGTGCCGCATTCCCCAGGTCAAGCCACTTTTGAACCCGACACAGCGGCAGAAGCGCCTGACCTGGGCTACAGAGAAGCAGCACAACAAAACAACAACAAATTTTGCATGTCATTCGGAAATCAAGGTGCCAGAGTCTGAAGACTGGGGAGAAGGAAATGCCAAAATGCCTGTAGTCCAGTGTCAAGTACCTACAGTCAGTGATGGTCTGGGGTGCCATGTCAGCTGCTGGTGTTGGTCCACTGTGTTTTATCAAGGGCAGGGTCAATGCAGCTAACTATCAAGAGATTTTGGAGCATTTCATGCTTCCATCTGCTGAAAAGCTTCATGGAGATGAAGAGTTCAGTTTTCAGCACGACCTGGCACCTGCTCACAGTGCCAAAACCACTGGTAAATGGTTTACTGACCATGTTATTACTGTGCTCAATTGGCCTGCCAACTCTCCTGACCTGAACCCCATAGAGAATCTGTGGGATATTGTGAAGAGGAAGTTGAGAGACGCAAGACCCAACACTGGATGAGCTTAAGGCCGCTATCGAAGCATCCTGGGCTTCCATCACACCTCAGCAGTGCCACAGGCTGATTGCCTCCATGCCACGCCGCATTGAAGCAGTCATTTCTGCAAAAGGATTCCCGACCAAGTATTGAGTGCATAACTGAACATAATTATTTGAAGGACTTTTTCTTTTCTTTTTTTTTGTATTACAAACACTTATTTTATTGGTCAGATGAAATGCTAATTCTTTGAGATAGGAATTTTGCGTTTTCATGAGCTGTGTGCCAAAATCATCAATATTAAAACAATAAATCACCTGAAATATTTCAGTTGGTGTGCAATGAATCTAAAATATATGAAAGTTTAATTTTTATCATTACATTATGGAAAATAATGAACTTTATCACAATATGCTAATTTCTTGAAGCACCTGTACATGCATAGTTTGCCACCAAAACAATGGTGGAAAAGGTTTGAGAGAAAAAAGTGAACTAAGAACAGATCACTGCAAAAATAGCATCATTCAATTAATGATGTGTGATAAGGAAGTGAAAATGTGTGGTAGGAAGTCACTTACATTTTATATAACTCAAACAGCACTGTACAAAAAATCTCAAAGCGTTTTAAAGAAACAAAGATATGAAATTATAAAATGTACATCTGGGGGATGCATGTGAAGCAGTTGTGAGTTGGTCTTTTGAACTTGTCTTTCTGGTCTTTAAAAACTTAGGGTTTATTTCTGACTCATTGAAGATTGTTGTGCAACATAATTCCAAAGATGAGATGTAATGTCTTCTCGTAATGTGTATATATACATATATCATCAAATATTTCCTGGTTAAACAGTGCTAGGATCAGCAAACTGTCTCTTTGAACTCATTTTCTTTGTCAGAATGCTCTAATCGTATTGAAGTCATTCGCCAGTCCAGGAAGTATATTCAAGTGTGAGCCACTTTTGCAAGAACTACAGTAACCACAACAGATGTTCTGAATCATGCTCAGTGAGTCAGCTACACAATGGCCATATTTAGATCCCTGGGATAAAAAAAATGACTGTTAAGTTGGACAGGTATGTTAATGCATGAACATCAAAAGGCAATTAAACATGTGTCATTAAATGTTTGCCCCTCTGTCCAGCTGTATTGACTCGTGGTCTCAAGTTAAACCCTGCTGCCCTGAGCACCCTTTTGATTGACACGTAGGTCACATGTCCGGCTGTGTGACTCATCTGACTCAGGTACATATTATGTTTTAATTTCTTCTAAACTCATGATGCCTAACAACCCCACTGGGAAGAAGTATATGTGAACCAGTGTTCCCCAGTTTATAACATTTTTTCAGCATTGAGGGAGAGAGAATATCAAAGTCCATATAATAAAATTCTAAGGCCCCAGAGCAGGGGATATTGCCCTGTGTAGTGTGCGGTCTTTTAGTTGTGACTTTACATTTGTGGCTACTAAAAATCATCCCTACATTCCAATTCCAATCAGTTTATTAATTTCTGTGTAATTCCTGTCACAAGAATCCTAAATCCCACCTACTCAAAGATCAACTTCATCCTTTATAACAGGGCTGCTGAACCCGGAGATCGACCGTCCACATGGTCTGATTCTAATCAGCTAAATCAGGGATGAGCAACTTTGATAGAGGGCCACAAAATTGTTATCCTCACTACCTGAGGGTCACATTGATATTTTGGCCTCTGAAAGTGTCTTACAGTGAAGTGGTTTAAAGTTACGGATTCAGATGATTCTTGGCTACATGATTGATGAATAAATAAAATCCAACATTCTGAGACATTGATTTACATGCATGATGCCCTATAATACCAACAAATTAAAGTGTGTTTAATTTGGGTAATTATTGTAAAATACATGTAAACAATGAAGAATACCACTGTAAAATTCATATTGGCATGTAGGCTACTGGGTGTTATTTAATTATTTATGTCCCCCAAACTTTTTCACACTGGTTCTCAGGACCTGGGGGCATGCCAATATGAATTTAACAATGCTGATCATCACGGTTTTACATTATTTTA
The DNA here is from genome assembly GCA_016801145.1 of Umbra pygmaea. Taxonomy (NCBI): domain Eukaryota; kingdom Metazoa; phylum Chordata; class Actinopteri; order Esociformes; family Umbridae; genus Umbra; species Umbra pygmaea. Next base: position 12,541 of record JACXGM010003909.1, on the reverse strand, counting down.
CAAGAATTAACAAAAAATTCAACATTTTGGTATTTCTGGGCTCTATATGACATCAGGCATGAAAATCATTGTCACAGAACTTTGGGTTTGACTTAATCTTGTAATCAGAAGTCTTCTGAATCCAAAACCATAAGGTACTTCACTGTAGGACAAAGTATGAACCGTTCAGAAGCGAAAATATCAACATCTAGACCGGACGCGTCGTGAGAGCGAATCGTCATAGCACTGTCATTGTGGTTTTTGGGGTGCTGCACTGGCAGCGTGTCAACATTAAGCAAAGCGTTTTTTTATTTTTACACTTTTCTATTTCCGCTATCAATGAATTGTAGGACGGGGCAGCTGATTGGCCACCTCGTCGTGAAATGTCCAATGAGAAGTCTTAGTAATTTGGGGTACCAATCTATACATCAATGTATCCTAGTCACCCTATCAGGAAAATGGTTTCATTTAATAAAACCATGGTTTCTGAAATGCATTAAGGCCATAGTTAAAAAATGGATTGGTAGTATATTCATGGAACCTTATCAGATTAATTGTACAACTAATTTAAATCAGGCTATAGTACTATCAACAACTTCCAAATAAAATCTTCACGTTAATAAAAGCTACTTCCGTGACGTGGCGCGTCCAGTGTGGTTTGGCCATTAGACCTTGAAAGGGTTAATTATATTTGAAATGTACATTTTTTTACTCTAATTTCCATATACGCTGTTGCCGTGATTTGCAGGTGTCTGCCACAATACTAAATAGACTTAAAAAATTGTAGTGATTAAATTCTTAGAAGTCAAACTAGGAAATGGTGTTGAAAAACTAAACAATCTTTCTGTAGGAAACACACACAACTGTGTAGGTGGCGGGGGTATTTTAATTAAACAACATTTCCTATTTTTCGCGCGTCGCTATAGAATGCGGCCCTTCGTTTGATTTTAAAAGCTCAATGTGGCCCTGGCCCTTAAGTGAAAAAGGTTGCCCACCCCTGATGTAGACTGTCCTGCAATGCAGCGACTTTAGCCCACTACGCCACGCAAACCCCCCGATTTTTATATTTTAAATATGAGATGTGCTCCAAACAATGCAATTTGTCCTAGCTCACTCTGACCTAATGTCAGGCAATTAACACTGAAATATATTAATCATTAAATTGCCATAATTGTAAGTGTTTAGCTCTACAGGGTAGTGTTAATTAGCTTGCTAGGCTAAGGTTTTCTATACCACGTCTGCTATACCACAGAGGTTAGCCAGATAGATAAATACACTTGTCATGCAATATTGAAGTGAATTGACTTAATACACCTTTGAAACAGGATTGCAAGCAAACATCGGCTAGTATATAAATGAAAAGAACAACCTGCTAGGGGACGAATGATTCCTCGCAACGCATTCTACTTACTAATTAACTTACCCTGCTGTTGAGTCCCTTTCATCCATGGCTCCAACATGTTTTCTTTTCAAGTGCTCCCTCATTAGTGTTGCTTCCATGCCATGCCATTTCTGTTATACTGACTTTGTAAGTAACACTTTTTTTGTAGAATTGAAAGTGCAATGCCGCCATACTATCAAAAGATTTTGTTTGTACAGGTTTCTCCACATCCGCCAGGTTTCAAATGTTTTAAAAAAAAAAGTTTTTTTGAAGTAGCCAGCTCCGTAACGCAACATGCAACGATATAGACCCAACAATTTGACAATGAAATCCATTGCCAATATTTTTACTAATCAATTTTTGTCGATTTCATCAGACTCGTTGTTACAGCCCTAGTAGGAAGTGGAATTTAGGGAGACAGTTATATATACGGGGAGACAGGAAGTGCACAGGCAGTTGGTCGAGCCGGGGCTCAAACCGCCTTGTAGCAGGACACCAACTCTGGCACAAGGTGGCTGTATATTACTGTGAAAATGAACATTCAAGACACCAACTCTGGCACAAGGTGGCTGTATATTACTGTGAAAATGAACATTCAAGACACCAACTCTGGCACAAGGTGGCTGTATATTACTGTGAAAATGAACATTCTGCTTTGGAAGTGATACTTCTGCATTGGTCCATCCTAGTGATCAAGTGAGTTCAATGTACGTCAGGTGTAGTCTCTCACTCTTCAGTCTTTGCGCACATTTAATGGGATAATGTTATACAATAATGTTATACAATGTAAAGGATTATGATTCACATTTGAAGAAAATCAACCTTTTTTTAACGTACTTTTCCGACAGGTGACTGCAGTGTATCAACTATTGCAGCAAATGTATTTCAAGGATAATTCCTAGAGGCAAGCCTCCTAATTTCCCTGACAGCGACAGAGCCCCATGAGGATGTAAGCAGGATCTCTTTGCCCTCTTCGGACCGTCTCAGTCCAGTTCAGCTCAACCCAGACACCACTATTACCACTGCTGGTGTAGACAGCGAGAACACATCAGTAAATGTTACCCAAACGAAAACAGTTAATGTAAAAGGTACATTTATATATTATACCAGGCAGTCTCCTGAAAAACATTTTGAAATTGAGGATGAGTATGTGTTTTCTGGTCCCTCTTTCTCAGTAAAGACCTTCTATTCGGGACAGATCCTTATCTTTTGATACCATAAATCAATGTTGTGTAGATCCATGTTACAGTTGGTTCTCTGCCCATCAAGAAAATAACCCATTTCAGATTTTGTTTTTATTGTAAAAAGTATTGCAGTGCATTGTTTTTAATAGCCTGATCTTGGAAAGTGAGTTTTTATTCTGTGGTTGAGATTGCTGTAGTGATTTTTCTGACACCATGGTCAGTTTGGGTGCTAGGCTCTCCTTAGGTGGAGGCAGCTTGTTGGTATTCTAAGGCCACAATACTGGTGCCGTTACCATATTGACCAGTTGTACCCCAAGGCTGAACCTAATTCTCAGGTCTGTTGACAAGGTGTTGATTGAACCACATTTGCATCCTTCTCGTGTAAAATGAGGAGTGATTGTAGGTGAGAGGTGTGCGCTTACAACCCCATTTGCCTTGGTGACAGAGATCTGGTTTTAGTGCTACTTTTTAAACACATTTTTATCACAGATACTTTGAGGAACATACTGCTCCCTCTTCCAGGGCCCTCGTGGTGAGACTCACCCAGCCTGTCGTGTTGAAGCATGTGGGGTTGAGTGCGCTCTCTTGTTGAACCACGCTCCGCGCGCCAATGCCTGCATTTACCTGTGATTAGGACAGAGGATGCATTTCTATGGCCTAATGACACCACGAGGACACTGTCATAGCTATCCCATTATTCCTAATTATGGAGATGCTGAACATCTGAGGGAGGGGTTGTAGTTATGCCACCCAACTTTCCCATAAGCCAATCGATAGACATTGAATTACCACATTTATTATTGCTAAATGTGATAGCTTTGCCTAGTGAGATGTTTGAGTCCTTTGAATTCTCTGGTGTAGTGATGAGAGTGTGCCAAACAAAGTGTGTCCGTACTGCTGTAGACCAGCGTGAGGACCAGACCTGTTTTGCATTCCTTTTGGATGATCTCCCTGAGCTCTTGCGACATCCATTCCTTCTGAGGTGCTATGATCTTCCCTGCCCCTAGATAACAGGCCTGTGCATGCCACTCTGTCATCCTCAAAAAAAAGAACCAGAGGTTTTGTATGTATATAAGTGCAGGGGTGTGAAAAGTGGGGACATTTTGTGAATGTGGTGATGGTGGTCAATAATGATGTGGCTGTGTACTTTTTGAAGGGACAGCAGGTGATTGTCCATTGTTTTCATGACAATCTGATGCCCCACATGCTTTTTCCTCTTTGTGGTGCCCAATAGCTACGATTGTTTAAATGCAATTAATCTGGAGCATAGCTCATCTAGAAGGAGGGTGTTTTCTATGTATTACATTCTTGCTGTTAAATCAGGGTGGGGTTCCTCCTTGGCCCTAAACATTGAGGAGAATGTTTTTAGGGTCACCACAGAGGTGTCTTCATCTCATCATATGGACAAATGGCCTTCTCTTCGGTATTCTTAATGTCTGTTAATTTATTAAAGTGTAAATATAGTATGTATTGCGTATAGAAATGGATTGGTCTTTGTCAGTTAATTATACTATTTCTAATGTCTGACATTTTTGTATGTCTCAAAGTTGTTTTATATGTATTTTTTACAATAAATATACTTGTGTGATAATGTTTGGCAATTTTATTTTGTGTGTTTGAGTACAGTAAATGTTTAGTGTGAACTGACTGAAGTCATTTTTAAAGCGACAGTGAGGTTTGCTGGTTTTACATGTTCATTATTGTACCTTTTTGTTAAAAGACTGAGAGACTATTCTTAGACCACTATGAATGTGAAGAGGTTGGCCCTGATGCCTGGGTGGACCATATATAACATCAGCAATATTGTTTTCACTGTGTTACCAGAAGTGTGGGAACATTACTTTCTAGTACCACCAAATGTGTAATAAAGGGAAGGGTCAATTTCACAATTTTGTATGTTCTTCACTAGATTTACCAGACTTACATAATTATTTAAAAGCACCAGATAATACTGTTATATTTCCTGTTTTATTAGGCTTTTTTGTACATATATTTGCTCTACACTGTAAAAAAATATCTGTGAAAAACCAGTAGAATGTTCTGGCAAAAAATGATCAGTACTTTTTCTATTATTATACAAACATTTCCTTCAAGACAATAACAGAAAATACTTTATAAAAACAGTAGATGTCTGTTACAAAGTAATGTCAGCTCTGTGTGTTAATGGACATCTACTGTGTTTAAAGTATTTTCTGTTATTGTTTTGAAGGAAATGTCTGTATAATAATAGAAAATGTACTGGTAATTTTTTGCCAGTACTTTCTACTGTTGTTTACAGATTTTTTTTACAGTGTAGTGACCACTTACGAAATTTAATTCAAGTAAATCACTTTTGAGATTCGTTGATTTCATTGAAATGTGTATTTCCATTTCCCCAGGTCTTGCAGAAGATCTTATTGTACATTTGCCAACTAGTTCCTGCCACTTACGCTAAAAGAGGTAGTTTGAGGATGTACAGTATCAAATGTTAGTGTCAGATTAAGGTGATTGTAGAAGTTTCTGTCTCTCAGTCAAGCAGTGAAGTGTTATTTGTGTTGGCTAGATAAATAATTCACAGGAAAGTGTAATTGATCTTCATTGAACACCAGGTATAAAAAAAGGTAAGTACTTGTATAGTAACAACTTATTGGTCTTCTACAATGAACAAAATATAAATGCAAAATATACAGTTTGCCTTGTATTTTATGAACTATAATAAACCACATCTGTTTGCAAAAAGCAGCTTACTTTTTCAAATAATTCACACATTGGTTTACATTCCTATTAGGGAGCATTTTTCTTATGAACAATAAATAAGTTAACAAAAACTGTTGAAGTAATATTTCAGTTGTTTTGGATTGGAGGATGCCTCCTTGAATAACAATATCTATATAATGAGGAATTAAATAATGCTGACATCTATAAATGCACAAATAAGTTATTGCTCATGCTTTTTAGAGTTTGTCAGTTTTTAGTAAGTTGTAATTTTGGAGTTTATCTTGATGCCGATTGCTGGGAACTGTGTTTTGTATAAGTTGATTTCAGACTATAGTATTTCTGTCAGCATTCATAGCCCCTGAGCTTACAAACCCCTTAAACAAGGAGTTAGTGTCAACATGCATGATTAACAGTAATGTATAGGAAATGTCACTATTAGCATCCAATTCTGTATTTTATGATTATTGAAAAAGAAGGTACTGTAGCTGCCTGTGTTTTTTTTGGATGGAGTGCTTGCAACATACCACACTTATACTGCATTCAAACGTATTGTATGAGAATTTACTAAAAACATCTATATATTATATATGTATACTGCCGGTTCAAAAATTTTCAGAACACAGAGGAATTATTGTTATTTAATAGAAATTGAAAGCTCCACTTACCAATGTCAAAAAGTACAGTAAATGCATGATTAGTTATGGATGAGCTAAAGGTTTAATTATTCTGACATTTAATTATTTCCTGCTGAAAAAGTTGTGATAATTGATTACAAATCAGTAATTTCCAACAGTGATTTACATTTTGAAACAATGGTAATGTCTGGTATATTTTAGTCAATTAAATGCCACATGTTCTGAAATGTATTCTAAAACTTTTGACCAGTATTCTATATGGTTAGGAATATTAGATGTAAAAATATTTTTTAAAAAGACTAGAAAAGAAGTCCTCAATGGGGAAATACAATCATGCGTTATGGTTTTAGTTGTGTGCCGTTTTGAGCCAGCTGCAACTTTGCTTTCATTCTTTGTTGTGACCTGACCACCCTAACTGACAGTAATCAAGATGTGATCAGACCACCCTAACTAACAACAGAATTGGACTCTTATGAAATCAGATTCTTTATCTTGCTCAATGGTCATTTGCACCATTTTACTGTGAACTCCAATTGTGGTTTTGTTCTTACAGAGTTACTTAAACCAAGAAAAACTCTTTAAGATTTACCCAAACCAAAACAGAACTAATGTGTTGCTCAGTGATATACACTAACCGGCCACTTTATTAGGTACACCTAGTACAGGGTACCCCATATTGCCTTCAAAACTGCCATATATGCCTCAGTGGCATAAATTCGACATGGTGCTGGAAACATTTCTCCAATATTTAGTTTCATATGGACATTATTCATTCATGCCGTTGCTGCAGATTTGTTGGTTGCACATCAGGGTAGGAAAGGAACACCCGCCAAATGCGGGTACGTTTTCACATTGGCGGGTAACTTTTCCTAATCTATCAGCCAATCTGGCGGGTGAATTGTCCAACTCCAACCGACTCCAATGTATAATACATTTTTTTGTTTAGCTACTTTAAGCATTACTTGTTTCAGATGGGAGATAATGCGTTTGACAAAAAGGCGGAGGTTTACTCATTAACAAAGATAGACACACTTCTATGGAAAGCCATTTTAGTCAATATTAAATACATAAATATGGCTATGAAATAAGTCCTGAAATAAATAAGACACAATAAATATATAAATATTTAAATATATAAATGCAGTCCAATAAAATAAATAGATTGTTTTTAATTTCATAATGGTGTTTTTCAACAGAAACCTTTTATTTATTTCAGGGGAGTTTTTTTTCATAATTCCACATTTATTTATTTCAAGGCACTCTTATTACATAATGACACATTTCATAATAACCATTTGTTATATTTAAATGAATGGGGCGTGGTTATCTCACAAATTCAAACATACAGCACCCGTATTGTAGAATATTGAAATACTTGGGCGGATAGGTGATTTTCAAAATATAGACGTAGATATCGAAGTTTTAAATAGTTTGAGAACGACTGAGCTCGGTGTTCGTGTGGAAGATGTCATATAAGCTTATGAAGATATGCTCGCTACCTATGTGTTATCTGGTCTATCAACCCAAGAAATCGCGGATCTGTTTGGTGTGTCACAAAGCATGATTCAGAGGAGATCGATCTTTCCTTAGAAATTGAGGATCTGTTTGGTGTGTCACAAAGCATGATTCAGAGGAGATCGATCTTTCCTGAGAAATCGGTGATCTGTTTGGTGTGTTATCCAGCACAATTCAGAGGAGATCTCTAAATCATGCTTTGTAACACTACAGTCACACAAGCGACAAATGACAGCGACACGCACTCACTTTATTTATTTATTTAACCTTTATTTAACCAGGTGGGCACGTTGAGAACTCATTTAAAACGGCGACCTGGCCAAGATAAAGCAAAAAGGTGCAAGTACAGACATAGTTACACATGAATACAAATACACAAGAATTACACAGATTGTAGAGTAAGGAAGAAAGATAGAAAATACAGTCAAAATTGAAAGAGGTAGATGTAAGTAAAACCACCCACTTGGTGGGTGTTTCTGTATTGATACTAGCATGCCGTTGCCTAGTATCTGCGAGAGGTCTTAAAAGTTACTTCAGAGGTATTGTCAAGTCACAAAAACAATGTTTTTTATTTAAAAGTACGTATTTCTTGATAGAAGTAACAAAATATATGAGATAAAATGCCAAACATATCAGATATATACAGAAATACGATGTGCCGAAGCGTTTCCGCCATCTTGAATAGTTTTCTTCGACTCGAGCAACCAACGTATACGTCACGCTGCCTTCACTCCAATTGGCAGTCGCTTTGTCGCTTCGCTCAGCATTTGCATAAAATAGACTTCTTGTCTATTTTTGCCCCGCCTTGCTCGCGACAGCGACAAGCTTGTCGCCTGTCTCTGGCAAACGGCCACTCGCGTTGAAAATGAATGGCAGCCTGTCGCTTTGTCACTGACTTTTGTCGCTCGAGTGACACAGCAAACAGATCCGCGATTTCTCAGGTTGATGGACCAGACAACACAAATGTAGCGAGCAGTTTCCATAGGCAGATGTCCCGCACCTGTGCTTGAAGGTTCTATGACATCTTCCACACAAAAACAGTGCTCATTTAGTCTCTAACTAATTAAAACTTTGATATCTATGACTATATTTTGAAGATCACTCGCCCGAGTATTTCAATAAAGTCTACAATACGTGTGCTATTCATTTGGTTTGAATCTGTGGGATAACCACTCCCCATTCATTTGAATACAACAAAAAATGTTAACTGTAAAAATGTATGTAAAATATGACTATATTGTTTTTGTCTATAGTTGTTCTAGATAATTTATTTTTACGTCTACTGGACTCCCCTGGAAGCGTAGCTGCTGCTTGTGCTATAATAAATCAAACCTTGTCAAAACAACTTGTTGTGACAGTGCACACACCAATACAAATTATGTGGTGATAAAACTTTTTTCAGAATGCTGAATTGGGGGAAACTGTAAAAATGTGCCAGTTTGTTTAACCAGTCTAAGCTCCCGATTCTGGAGTACGCTTGTCCCCTGACGACTGAGGTTTGAGGTCCAGCTCAGCCACTAGTCTTGTGTCCTTCCTATGTTTCCCTCAACAGATACTCCCCAGCCTCTGATTCCCACTGTTGTGTCAGCAAAAATAATACAAAGTTAAGTAAAAATAAGAATGTTGCAAAAGCATGAATATTCAAACTTATGTCTGTAAGCAGGTTTGCTCAAGCCAGGATTTTCCTTCTGTAGAAACCCCTCAGCCCATGAGGCAATACATCTGCAACGTTAGGTTTCGAAATGTTTTTCAAGTCTTTCAATTTGTGCTCACAACCATTTTCTTTGACCATATGGTAAATTCCAAATAACCTGTGTTCTACATCAGTATCTCCTAACGCATCAATCTTTTTCAGACTCTGCCAGAATGACAGGTACACAAAACGACATACCCACAGAGGTTCAGTACACCATGAACTCTAACCTCCCACCTTACCAAAATGAGGTCAAACTGGACCCCACTCCACCATACATGCCTCCGCCCTACTCTGCAGCTCCAGCCATGTACCCTCCACCCCAATGCCCAGCACAAGAAGGGGGGGAAAATGCACCCATCCCACCGGAAGAGTTTAACCATATAATAGAACCAGGTATGTATCTGTCCGCTTACAATCGTCAGAAAGAACTGATGCCCCATGTGTTCGCTCATATTACTGCCAATTACAAGAACATTAGAATTTATTTATGTGGCTTGAATAATTCATGGTCCATACAGTATTCCAGTATTGTGGACAATAACATGGGACTGTTGTGTCACTGATAAAGGATCCTCTCCACCGGCCACAGAAACCAACTTAGCCCTGTCAGTGTCCTCTTTTGACGACAGGACAATAAGGAAGGCGTTCATCAGAAAGGTCTGTAGTGACTCGTCGTTTCCACAGCGACCTCCTTGTATACCAGCCAGATGGCTAATGACAACCCTGTCCTTCTACCTGTTCAGGTGTTCAGCGTTGTGACCTTGCAGTTGCTGGTGACGTTCGGGGTGGTGTGTGTGTTCACGTTCTCCAGCGTGGTAACGAAGGCGGTGCAGAGCAACATCTGGATCTACCTCAGCTCTTACATCATCTTCATTGTTGTGGCCATGTCCCTTATTTTCTCCAGATCCTTGACCAGGAAACATCCCTGGAACCTGGTGGCACTGGTGGGTCTCTCAAACTTCTCCTACCCAAGCGGAAAGCTAGTATATGGCCATACACATATGAGAAACCGTAACATATATTTAAAATTATATGACCGTATATTTAATAGATATTACCACATATTTCATTGACATACATGTCATTCCCTACTTATCATCACATATAATGAACATAACAGCAATAATCACTCATTCTTGTTTGAGTTGGTAGACTATAGGCAAATTGTTAACATCTTAAGGCAAGAAAACCTTTCTTAATATTTCTCAATTTAAATGATCTCATATACATTGACAGACATTATACATCACTAATACACACTGTAAACCATAGGTAAATGCAGATATGGATGTCAAATGTGAAAATGTATGTCACATATATAAACACGGCCAATTGTTTTATATTTTGATATATATGTGATGTGTCCACCTTATATGCTGATAAGACATAAGGTAAATTCATATATGGCCATATATTAGATTTCCATATGGGTATGGAACCCCAGCCATGCCATATATTAGATGTATCCCAATGCTAGCACACCTAAATCAACTTGTCAACTAATTGCTAAGCCCTTACCTGCTTGAATCAGGTGAGCTATTCCAGGGCTACAACAAAAATGAGAAGGTCCCTGAGGTAAATTGGCAGCAATTTCTGCCTAAAGTCCTTTTGAATATGATGCAATGAAGTATTGAAGTATGGCACACCAAAAGGTGGAAAAAATGAAGCGCTGTGAATAACTTCCGGATGCACTGTAAGATGCTATGATGTAGAAAATCACCTAAAATACTAAACATCTGCTATAAACATACTAATTTGCAAAACCTAAAATACATTTCTGCTTAGAAAATTATAATTTACTCTAAACCTTTCTCTGGCCCTCAATAATTGGTATTTTCAGGAAGTTATTATTTATTTATTTTTTGAGATTTTTATTCATTTTCTGTCTTCTGCAGCCCCCTCTCAACCACATGGTTCATCCAACCACATGCCGCAAATTCTTTTCGCAGTTTTCTTTCAACACGGAAGCCTTTAGTCGGATCTTGCACGGAATGATTAGGCTTACCAACTATACTTCCGCCTGATCTACACACAAGGAGTCACTAGAAAGAAAATGTGGCAAGGTTGCTAATTCATCTTATTTATCCCAAATCCTAGGAAGCACTATACCAATTTGTGCTGTTTCGAGCTGGAGGTCCAAGGACAGTCTGAGAACCCATAGTCAGGCTTGAACCACTGACTTTCATGAGTCAGGAAGTTATTTCAACACATATCTCACAATATAAAAATTGTACTTGTTATTTGTAATGTACAATATTATTTACAATTAGTAATTTTGGGAGATCTTCAAGGACCCCCTGCAGATCAAAGGTTGGGGCGCAGATGGCTCAGTGGTTAGGGAGTCAGACATGTAGTTAGAAGGTTGCCAGTTTGATTCCCGACAGAGCCAAATGTCGTTGTGTCCTTGGGCAAGACACTTCACCCTAATTGCTTCCAGGTCATTGCTGTAAATAAGAAATGTTTTTTAGTCAACTTACCTGGTTAAATGTTTTAGAAGAAAAAAAAGTTTAAAGAGCCCTGATCTGGACACTGCGAAGTTAGAAATATATTCAAGATTCAGACTTTGATCATCAATAGCTCCTCAACGAAACTAGCCAGAGAGAAACAAATGGCATTTCCTAAATCTGCCCACGATAGCGAACAAGCAACACTAATTAATTTCTTTGTTGTGTTAAAAGGAAAAAATGACTTTACAAAAGTAAAGAGCTCAGGGTCCTGTGCCTTACCATAATATTTTTTAATTATTTGCATTTTGGTAATTGATATACCGTAATTACCCTATTTTTCAACACAATATAAAAAATTTCATAAAAAGCTAACATCACCGCAGTGAGCTGGACTGATATGGCACTGTCCTATGCTGAGTCACTGAGTAAATAATCTTTGTTTCCGCACTCAATATTTTTACCTGTTCACTGATTTCGGGTGCAGGAAAGATTTTATGATGGCGATGTACATACAATAAAATAAGAGCTGTAAACTATGCACATTTTTGTAAAACATAATAAACAAATACAAAGACCTGATAAAATAAATGTTTCTTCCTGTATTTAAACTTCCCGATTTAATGTGAACAGTGTCCTGCCTCTGATCAGTGAAATTTTAACAGATGGTACTGCCTCTAGTCCACTATCTGTCAATCCTCACCTCAGGGAACAACAGTGTTCTATGTATTTGATCTATTTCTGAGCTAGCACACCTGATTCAATCATCTGCTAATAATCAGGCCCTTAATAAAATGAATACAGTGAGCAAATTCAGTGGCTACAGCTAAACTCTGGAACGTCTGGTATGCTGAGGAGAGGGTTGAAGAACACTGTTCTAGCCAGAAGAATTTTAACAGTGTTAGGCTATGGTCTGTGTCCTGGCTCTAGTCAGTGGTATTTTAACAGTGTTATGGTCTGTGTCCTTCCTCTAGTCAGTGGTATTTTAACAGTGTTATGGTCTGTGTCCT
>JACXGM010003908.1:0-39958 GCA_016801145.1 Umbra pygmaea | reverse complement strand
AGATACGACAGGACACATTCAGACCTGGAGAAGATACGATAGGACACATTCAGACCTGGAGGAGTTATTACAGGACAGACATACAGATATTACAGGACACATTCACATTTAAGAAGGCTAGGTACTTCCATATTTTACTACGAGCACCCTGCTTTTCCACAAAGACTCATTCACACAGGGCATTAGGCACACCCACTTCCATAACATCACAGGATATATTGTCTAATGTTTACAACGTTTCCAACCATTTTACTTCTTTCATTCCAATGAAAGGTAAGATGTATTTTTTAATGCAATGTTTTTTGAATTAAGTACCCAATAACATAAAATGCTAGTATAATAGCTTTTTGAAATGCTGGTATAGCGGTACTTGGTCAATCCTAGTTTACCGAACATCCCTAAACACAGTTACATACCAGGGCTTTCATCAAAACATCACTTAGTGTTGGAACATCCTGTTATATATCACACCTTTTGACGATCCAGATGAGACTCAGGAACAAATAGGCTATGGTGACCAGCAGGTAGGCCAGGGGCAGGTTGTAGCTGAACCTGGGGAAGTGGATGGCCTGCACGTTGTAGTAGCCGTAGAAAAGGTAGGTGTTCTCCAGAAAGCCCTGTCAAACAGACCCCGACACACCCATCACCACAGATCACCAACAGCTCTATGCAGACCTGCAGGGAGTCACCGAGGTTCAATGAAACAGATGTAAGAGCTAAGTACCTCTCCTGAAAGGAGGTCAATGATGTGCTGTTGGAAGACCACCAGGCCGCGCCGTGTGGTGCTGGGGTACGTATTGCACACACTATCTGTGGAGAAAAGCAGCTCAGCAATCACAAGATAAACCGACAACGCAGAACATACAGCGGGCCGAATCATTGAGAGAACACGTAAAATACGTTATATTACTGTCTGCTTGGTTGGAGGTGACATTCCCCGAGGTGTGGGGGGCCATGACGATGGGCATGATGACGAAGACGAACATGAGCAGGAACATGACCAGGTTGAGAAGCACCAGGAAACGCAGGAAGGAGAAATAGCTCAGGATCCCTGTTCCAAACATGCCTGTCCGGAGGATGGCAGGTAACAGCCATAATGAACGGGATCTTCACCTCTATGCTTATTGATGTCAAAGCAGCAGTTTGGGTTGTCTACTGCCTAAACGGCCCTCACCCTCTATAACGTGGATGTCTCCCCTCCAGAGCACCAGTTTGCTGAGCATCTCCTGGCCATCCTCCTTCAGCCTCCTCAGCGACCGCCTGGTGCTCTGTCTCCACTGGTTCCATCCGCTCAGGTCCCTGGCCTGCTCCAGACGCTCCAGCCTGGCAGACACGCATATAAACCAGTCAGTCACAGGACCATGTGTTTTACGAGTGTGTTGGTGTGACATAGAAATGTGTTGTTGTTGAGACAGCCTCAGAGAGTGAGGACAGAACGAGTCATTAGGACAGAAACAGTCAGTGAATATGTTTGTTTCTTGTCCTGCAATGTCTCATGTTGATAGGAAACAATGAAACACTGTTTCTACACCGCCCCTTTTACTAAATGCAGGCAATTGTGGCTCCGGGGAAAAACTCTCTGACGAGACTCATAAGGTTACAACATTTAATAATATACAGTGAGACTTTGGATTCAACATATTATACCAGTTTAACACCATAATAACATAACAAATCAGAGATCCCACTTGTTTCTGCGCTTCTCCGACATGGGCATGGGCAGCTCCCTGATGGACCTCTGTAGTATGGGACTCCTCTGTTTGTCCTCGTTCTGTCTGGCCAGGGTGGTCTGACCCCATTTCACACTGTTGGATGACCCCGCCCTGGCCCGTGAGCTGCCCCGGCGCTTGGTACTACCCGAGTTGGATGTCTTTCTTCGATACAGCAGAGACTGGTAGCTGGGGAGCTGGTCCAATAGTGGGTTACTGGGTACTCCCAGACGGTCGATGTAGAAAACTATCAGGAAGAATAAATATGGTAAATTAATCAAAATAGCTGAAATAATATTGGCTTGCGTTCTGAAAAAGCATGTGTATTGGCCACGAGATTCCATTCAAATTTGCAAGTCTCATCCTGCAAAATAAAACATGCTCTCTCCACTTCTGCGCAGTGCTTGGTGTGTTTGTGTTGCAGAGAAAGTTACTAAAAACCTGCCACGTCTCTACATTAGGGAATACTGCATGATCAACTGGCTGATTCAGCTGTCAGTAAAAACACAGGCGTGGTGATCACTTCGCCATAGTTTAAAAACTAAGGTACATTGTTGAATCTCCTTACGAAGCATCTGTGTAGTTACGAGCTAAATGCTCATTATGACTAATCCCTTTAATCCAATTGGCCGATAATTAGAAAATCACATGAAAAATGTAGGAGTAAAGGCTATTTGCACAATGATGTGGCCTAGATGTTAAAAAATATACATTTTTTGTTCAGCTTATAAGTGAAACAGGCTTGGATGAAAAAACTAAAGTATCTAGCTGTAATGCATAACAAAACATTCAGATAATATGAGTTATAAAAACAGGTTTTTCATTTCAACAGACAGTTTTAAACTGTAAACATTATGCAAATGAGTGATGGATTGCCAAATCCAATGTAGTGCTTGAATGGTTTAATAATGCACAGAATACATGGAGACTTTACTGGCATTCAAAAAATCATTTTCCGATCCTGTTCTTGGTATTATGAAAATCAACTATGATTAACCAACATATTATGGAAACATGTATGACAAAGTTGAAAATAAATCCTTATTACTCATTGAATAAGGACAGGTGTGTCCAGCGCTTGCATTTTTTTATAACTCTTAAATTTAATCTACACTGTGTGCACAATTATTAGGCAAGTCAGTATTTTGACCATTTCATCATTATTGTGCATTTGTTCTAACTCCAAGCTGTATAAACTGGAATGCTTCCTGGATTTAAGTATATCAGTGATGTGTATTTGTGTAATGAGGGAGGGTGTGGCCTAAGGTGATCAACACCCTATATCAAGGTGTGCATAATTATTAGGCAGCTTTTTTTCCTAAGGAAAAATGGGCCAAGAAAGACCATTTCAATTTCTACATTTTTAAGTCTTTCAGAGGGATGCACCATTCTTGAATTGCTAAAATATTGGGGTGTGATCACAGAACCATCAAACATTTTGTTGCAAATATTCAACAGGGTCACAAGAAACATGTGGAGAATAAAATATGAAAATTAACTGCCAAAGATTTGAGCAGACTCAAACGTGAAGCTACCAGGAACTCATTATCCTCCAGTGCTGTCATATTCCAGAACTGCAACCTACCTGGATTGCCCAGAAATACAAGGTGTTCAGTGCTCAGAGACATGGCCAAGGTAATGAAGGCTGAAACCCAACCACCACTGAACAAGACACAAGTTGAAACGTCAAGACTGGGCCAAGAAATATCTGAAGACAGATTTTTCAAAGGATTTATGGACTGATGAGATGAAAGTGATTCTTGACGAACCAGATTGATGGGCTCGCGGCTGGATCAGTAACGGGCACAGAGCTCCACTTCGACTCAGATGCCAGCAAGGTGGAGGTGTGGTACTGGTTGGATTGACCAAAAGCACTGTAGTTCTTCAATAATAAAACTCATCCTCAAGAATACAACTTGCCTAATAATTGTGTTCACAGTTTAGTGTCAACCTAGAACAATCACTACACTATCCTTCAGATTTTATTCTTAGTTATAAATAAACTTTTCACACAGCATTCTTTAGGCCTATTTCATGCATTCTAGAGCACGAGTACACCCAAACTAATTTATTAAATTAGAATGCATGGTTAAATCTATAAAATGCAGAAATTTAGAGACTTCTGAAAGCTAACGCACCCACTGTAAATACTTAGGTTACTAATACTCTGGTTCAACTGGCCAATATCTCCTCTGGTCTTTGTTATTTTCAGTTCTCTGCAGCCATTGACTGGAATGTACTGCAAAAAAGCCTAAAAAAACATTCTCATCACTCCTTTAAAAAAATAACTGTCTGAGCTTTTCTCTGGTCACTGTACCTTCTAGCAACATATCTGAACTGTGTGTGTATATTTAGATAATGATATATATATATATATATCATTAGGTATACCTTGCTAGTACTGGGTTGGATCCTCTTTTGCCTTGAGAACTGCCTTAATGTTTTGAAACATTAAGGCTGGAAACATTCCTTGTTGATTTTGGTGTACATTAAAATTACTGCATCACACAGTTGCTGCAGATTTGTCGGCTGTACATCCATGATGCCAATCTCCCTTATCCACAAGTTACTCAATTGAATTGAGATCTGGTGAGTGTAGAGACCATTTGAGTACAGTGAACTCATCGTCATGTTCAAGAAACCAGTTTGAGATGATGTGAACTTTGTGACATGGCGCATTATCCTGCTAAAAGGACCCATTAAAAGATGGGTACACTGAGGCCATAAAGGGATGGACATGGTCAGCAACAATACTCAAGATATGCTGTGGCATTCAAAAGATGCTCAATTGTTACTAAAGGGCCCGAAGTGTGAAAAGAAAATCCCCCACACCATTACACCACCACCAGCCTGAGGTAGCTTCAAGGTTAGAGCTGTCACAATAATTGTCACACAATGGATTGCGATTAATGAATTAATTGACTTTTATGTAATTTTAGGCCAATATCCTTATCTACTTGCACAGGCAATCCTCTTATTTGCATGCTAAGTTGTTTTGTATTGAACAGCTGCATTTGTGACAAGGCTATATAACGCAGAATACTGTTAACGTGCCATCAGGTTTGGTCATGCTTATATTTAGACATTGAAAGTACTTACGGTAAATTAAGTCAGCCACAATAGCCTTAAGCCACAGTTGTGTGTACATATACATTCATATATATTATTTATTTTTATTTTTTGCCTTTAATTCTAAATATAAACCTGCCAGTAATGAAAATCAAAATAATAACATTTTGAAACATTACCCTTTAAAAAACTATTAAACTACATGATATTAGAACATTGTTAAATATTTATTTACCATAGGCTATTCTACAACATTCTAATATTTTATACATTACATATTATTATTATTATATTTTATACATTAGCTATTATATTTGTTTACAATTTTTTTCAATTTAAATTACTTTCATTGCTTTTATTTTGAAAATGAGGCACATCTGGACATCCACTGTTCCGGCTAACAGGTACTGTGGCTACGTTCTTATGGCTAATTGACGAAAGCCTCCGCAAGCTGTGTTGTTAATAAAAACTCTGTGTTGTTAATAAAGTGCGGCTGGTTATAGTGGCAAAGTCAATAACAAATAGTTTTCATGCGTTTTGGGTGTTAACAAGTCGTTGTGCTACACATAGCCTATACATATTTTAAATTGTTTGTGTAGACTAACCTAATAACGTAAAACAGTATATAAAGAAAAATAGGCTAAGGATGCTTTAATTATTTTATAAAGTTAATATTAAATCGTCGAAAAACAATTCATTAGTTACTGGGGTTCTGTAACTCCATTTCTATGAGTGGAGCAGATCCCCATAGGTGAGCTCATACACATATATATGGCCATACATATGAAAAATCTTAACATATATTTGAAAATATATGACCATATATTTTGATTACAAAATTTTAATTACAAAATGTGGAAATGTGCCAATTTTTGAATATTTTGACATATATGTACTTATATGTGATAGTGTTTCCACCATATATTCTGTATGGTACTGTATATAACATCAATATCTCACACATAAGCATTCATTCTTGTTTAAATTTGTAGACGAATTGTTAACTGACATAAGGCAAGAATAAATGTAGCAGTATTTCTATTTTATTTATTAATATAATCTCATATATACATTTACAGATATTTTACATTACATCACTTACACACTCTGTAAACCATAGGTAAATGCCTGTCAAATGTGGAAATGTATGTCACATATACAAAAATGTTCCAATTTTTGTGTATTTCAACATATATGTGATGATGTTTCCACCATATATGCCGATATAGGACATAAGTTATATACACATATGGCCATATATTAGATTTCTGCTTGGCCGAGTTCAACGAATGTCGCAACTCTCTATATGGCTCTGGGTGTACCTAGTGAAATGGTCGGTGAGTGTATATTCACCTCACATGGTAAACACCTAGTGAAGCTAATTTGTTTATATGTATCACCACCCTACAGTCTATGATTACCACATATGTGGTTGTGACAAAGCTACTGTCAAGTTGGTACTTGAATGAGATATGTCTGTTGGAAAAAGATTGAAGCAACCTTGCAATAGCAAACTTGTTGTCATCATTTGCACACATGAATAAAGACTTGTTATTTTATACTTGTTATTATATGATCTCTGTGTATGGATGGGTCAAAATATAATTTATTGTACTTGATCTTTCCACTTTTAAACCATGTGTAAAATTGGGTTGCCATGGCCAAGTCGTCGTTGCAAATGAGAATGAGAACTGGCTTACATGATTAAATTATTGTGAAATATAAAATAAAAAGAGATATGACAAGTGAGACTAAAAGTTGGGTTTTTTAAAGAAAAAACTGACTACATTTTTATAAGATACCACTGAACTCACTAAATGTGTTGAATGTACAGGAAGTGGTTTTAGAACAATCACTTGAACTACCACAACAACCACTCCTCAATTACTAGTCTGTTACCTTTGAAAAAGTAGCTTGCAACCAGGTTACTGTACCGTTATTTGCTAATATTCATAGTCAAAATGTAAGGAAAGTTTTCTAACAATAAATTATTCCCAGTTAGTTAAGTCAGGTAGTTAGCTACGCATTTCCATAGAAACATTACCTGCCTCGCTCAGTTAGCTACAGCTACATGTAAAAACGTATTCGATGTGAAAGTCAATATGACATATAGTTTGTTACCTGAGTCGATTTCCATTTTCAGTCGTCATGCACTTATATCAAATAAAGTTTCCAGAACAGCTAAATTAGGCTAGCTGGAGTAGCTAATGCTCCATTCACTCCCTTTCCGGAATCCTGGATACTGCACAACCGAAAACTAGAAATACACGTACTAGATGTGCATTTAAAAATGTCTGGGTTATTTGTAATTTGTGTATGATATCAATATTTCATCTAATTTTAATAATAACTCAACATCCGTCAACAATTTGAACTATATGTCTAGTACTAAGTAAATTTGTCTCACTGCATCTGTCAATGTCAACGAGAAGGGTTAATATGGACGGTAAAATTAACGCCTATCTGTGCGAAAGTAAGTCATTTTGATAGGGTACTATGAATGTTGTCATTTTGTGTTTTCTATACAGGATTTGATCCACTTTTTTTCTGTTCGTTGTGCCACTGCAATAACCTCCTGCACTTGTCATTCGTGAAGGAGTCAATTATAGAATGAACCTATGATGCCACCGCGGAAAATCCGCCTATGGGATTTGCGTATGGCAGCCACTGGACTTTTATCTGTTGGATTTCAGGTGTACTATTCCGGGTAGTTGAGAGTCGGTCACAATGACTGTTGAACTAAGGTACATTTATCAGATCAACAATCGCAACGTTCAACCTGGATTATTAAACAGCCGTTGGACACTATAAATCAGCCCGTAGATTTTCTGAATGATCAGCAAAATTACCAGGTTTGTTTAAAATAATATAATAACAACATGTTAACATGGATGGATGATGGATTTGTTTTAGAAGTGGTTTAATAATATGGTTGATAAATGAGGTGAAATCAGTTTTATATTCGATATTCAACAGACTGTGAATATTCGTATCTACGTTATGACTCCACGTCATACTAGGGGACCGGGGTAAAAGAGTAATCAGCTTGAATACCAAAAACCCTAGCTTACTATTGTCTCAATGGCTTAGTCAAATTTAAAGTTAGAAACTATTACATTCTTCTGAGAAGAGCTGACCAAGTTGTCCAACCTTCGTTTGGTGAAGAAGTTAGGTATTGATTGATCTATAGCCAATAATTCAATGAAAACACACATTTTTCAGTGTTTCTTTAAAATCTTGGTCAAAACTTAAAGCAGAAACTTCAAACTTGATGCACAATCTTCTAATAGGAGCTGACCAAGTTGTCCAACCTTTGGTTTGGTGAAAAATATAGATATTGATTGATTGATCAATAGCCAATAATTCATTGAAAACAAACACTTTTCAATTGTTTCTCCAATATCTTTGTCTATAATGAACATAGAAACTTCAAACTTGATGTACTATCATCTGAGAGGTGCTGACCAAGTCTCAGGATGCTTTGCTGTTGACATGACACCCCGCCATGTGTGCTAGCGCTTACCTTCTTCGTACAAGCGTAGTTTTTTTTCGGGGTGCTTTTTCTGGGTGTTCTCTCTCTTTTTCTCTCTCTCTTTTTGCGATTGATCCAGGTGTCTGTTACATCGCCTCTATAGAAAGCATCATTGAAACTCAGTCGCGGGTGCTTCTGACCCGAGGACAGCAGGAAGGGGGCGAGTGAGCCCTTTTAATTCAGCTACAAGTACTTCTGACCCAAGGAAAGTGGGAGTGAAGGCTATGGAAGGCGGCGGTGCGTTAATTCAATGCATTGGTTCAACTCTTCGCAGTCCGTTTGACCCAAAGACAGCGGGAAGGCTACGGAAAGTATCACTGAAACTCTATTGCAGGTCCTTCTGACCCAAAGACAGCGGGAAGGCTACGGAAAGTATCACTGAAACTCTATTGCAGGTCCTTCTGACCCAAAGACAGCGGGAAGGCTACGGAAAGTATCACTGAAACTCTTTTGCAGGTCCTTCTGACCCAAAGACAGCGGGAAGGCTACGGAAAGCCTCACTGAAACTCTGTCACAGGTCCTTCTGTCCCGAGGACAGCGGGAAGGCTACGGAAAGCCTCACTGAAACTCTGTTGCAGGTCCTTCTGTCCCGAGGACAGTGGGAAGGCTGTGTAACCTCGGGTCAGAAGCACCTGCGACTGAGTTTCAGTGATGCATTCTATAGAGGCAATGTAACAGACATGTGGATCAATCACACACACACACACACACACACACACACCAACGTTGGACAACTTGGTCAGCAACTGTTAGAAATGTGTATGCATGTAAATTCTTCTATCTTCAATTGTGACAAAGATATTGAGACAATAGTAAGCAAGGTTTCTTGGCATTCAAGCTGATCTCTTTTACCCCGGTCCCTAAATATGAGATACGAATGTGAATGTCTGTTGAATATAAAACTGATTTCACCTCGGTTGGTTGATAGTTTAAAATGTTCAGTCATCCAATATTAATGTAATATACTGTTATTATCAGTAACATGGTGATAGGTGTTTCAAGAAAATTACTTTAAAAAGTTTCTGTGGTGTATGACGTCTATATTGTTGTAGAAAACAGACATCGATGTCCTCCATGACATTAGCATTGTTAATCAGATTATTTTCCAGGCTTTGTTGATTAAGAATGTACTGTTGTTACAATGACTTTACAGCTGTAGAGTAGCACTATAAGGCTGTGAATATATGCAATACAGAAACTATATCCCCTGTTAATAAATAATGGTACACACACAGGGATGTGATAGAGGAGTTAGATTACTCACTAAAGGTTTCCTAGATCTTTAGCTTTGGGCTTGTCATGGTCAGCCATTCAATCCAAAACATGTTTATTTTTGTACAGCACAGCTCTTTTTTTAAATGGAACAATGGAATAGTTTAACGTATAATCTCAGTCTCATTTTGCCCCTTCGAATATACCCAAAGTGGTATTGTGGCTATGACATTTATGTCAACGGTATTTATTTCTAAATAATGGCAAGCTGATTCCATTTAGTGCTTCTCACATACAAATATCTACCTGACTTCCAGAGGCTGAAGAGAGGAACAGACAGACATATCTTCTGAGAGAACATCTAAAGGAAACCTCAAGCCAACGATCCACATGTCGTACTACAACAACAGTGGAGGCTACAACAACCCTGCCTATCATGACAGCGACACCCTGCAGATAGATAGGAGGTATGTCTGTAAACGTGTATGACTGTGTTGTCGTGAACATTATAGACTAAATGAGAAAACCAAAGCACATTTGTCCAGGACGAGACAAGAACAATGAGAGGCATAGTACGTGGGAACAAAATCTCTATATCAGGGATTTGTTGCCATTACATTTAAACAGCAAAACACCTAGCCAAATTCGCAAATATCCAAAAATAAATGTCAGTGCTCCCTTCATTCTTATAGTAATAAATTTAACTTATATTGCACATTTCAAGGCACCCAAAGCACTTTTATATATTCAGAAGGAACACCCACCTCATACACCACCAATGTATAGCACCCACTTGGGTGATGCACGGCAGCCATTTTGCACCAGAACGCTCACCACACATCACACCAAGGTTAACATATACATACTGTTATGATAAGTGCAATGAGATCTTTAATGACCACAGAGAGGCAGGACACCCATTTAACAGGCAGGACACCCTACATAGGGCAGATGTCCCCATCACTGCCCTGGGCCATTGGGAATGATCTTTAGACCAGAGTGAAAAGTGCCCCCTGCTGGCTCTCCAGGAACTATTTCAGCAGCATTGGTCTCCCATCCAGGGATTAACCAGGCCCAAACACTGCTCAGCTTTTTTTTTTGCTGCTTAAAGAAAAGGAGTGAACAATCAGTGGTGATGCCAAATGAATCGTGGTACCCTTGGCGCATGTTTTGCACATATTCACCTGCAGAAGCTGTCTTGTACGATTTTGCACACTATCATTAGCACAGCTATGCCCAATGTGTTACTAATTCCAGTGTTGCTTTTGCCCTAACATTTTGCATTCCAACAGATCTACCTCTCTAGCATTGACCAAATTTGCGCAGACAGTACATTAAAATCCTATAGTATACTCTGAGTATCCTGCAGTCTGTATTTAGTACTTTGGTGTAACTTCATGTGTAAAGATATGTTGTCTTACACCATGCCCAATATCTTGGCCAGGTCACTGTTGCAAATGTGAATCTGTTCTCAATTTAATAAAGGTGAAATCATAGATTGTGTATTACTGGATGGATCCATGTGTGACGTCACCCATTGGTTTGTTAAGATCTGATTTGGGTCATCGAATTTGCCGTTACGGGCACAGACATCATGGTTGCAGATGTGACGATTTTAGACGAGAGGGAAAAGTAATCTAGCTAGCTAACTGATATTAATTGGGATGCTAACGAAAAACAGTATTAAAACATAATGTAAAACAAAATGTAACGTTACTTACCGGAAAAAGTGAAATGCCAACTCCTTTGATTGTCTTGTCGTACAACTGAACACCATAACCACGCCCTAAATGCCCCTTTGCTTTATCACCGATTTTTAAATTAACGAGAACATAATTAAAAAAATGATCATCATTATGTATTGCAGAAGGCAATCTAGCGATTGAGACCAAATACTCATTATGAAAATGTTTACTGAGGTAATAAATCAAGTATATTATGTCTCTCATTCTCATAGACCAGAAGTCCTCAAACCCTTCCATGGAGGGCCTAGTGTATGCTGGTTTTTGGTCTTTCCCTTCCATTAGAGCATAATTAGGACCTAGACTGCCAGGTGAGGGGAAATCCTAACCAATTAGTGAGCCACTCCATCAGGCTTGTACAAGGAAAAAGTGAAAACTTGCATACAGTAGGCCCTCCATGGAAGGGTTTGAGGACCCCTGTCATAGACTATTACAGAAACCGAGCTCATTGAGACTCTGTCTGCGGACTGCAAGAGAGGGGTGTAACTTGAAGGGGGCGTAACGTGAAGTTGGGCGTAACTTGAAGTTGTCCAAATCCTTGCTGTTAATTCGATCTAAGCCTTACCCAAACCCTTACCCTAACCTTAACCACTCAGAAACCTTGCTGTTAACTCCATGTCACATGTGTTATATGTACGCTATTTACTGTTCTCGCAGTAATTTTGGAAGTAGGCATAACTTGAAGGGGCGGAACTTGAAGTCTTGCAGGCGTAACTTGAAGTCTTGCAGGCGTAACTTGAAGTCTTGCAGGCGTAACTTGAAGTCTTGCAGGCGTAACTTGAAGTCTTGCAGGCGTAACTTGAAGTCTTGCAGGCGTAACTTGAAGTCTTGCAGGCGTAACTTGAAGTCTTGCAGGATGCAGACAGATACTATTGAGCTCCTTTGCAACCTGGACCGATATCATAGCATGTCCATAATTGTATTGAAGCACGATCCTCAGTGCGACATTAGCAACCATATTTAAAAGTTAAGCCATTTGGGATTATCTTGCTGTGAACTGCCATTTATAACTAGAATGTTCTCCTCCATTGCCATCTCCACAGTCCTCCCAGGAAGTCGCAGCACGGTAACCCCCACGGTAACCCCTATCCCAGAGAGGATGGTGCTGTGCTGAGGGAACGGTCAGACCTCCACCAGCTTCCAGGAGGCGGCCAGACCATCTCCGATGATGCCCAGGGTAGAGTGCCGTGGGGAGGCTTGCAAGAGGAGAGCTGGAGGGGGGAAGACTGCCTCCCTGTGGGTCTCCTTCCACCTCAGTCCGAAAGTCCACAATGGCAGCATGACTTTAGTAAGCAGACTGGAACAACTTGTATAACAACATGAATGCATTAAATTTATTACACAATTCAGTAAGTTGCTGATATATTAATTGTATTGATGAGAAGGATCCTTTGTGTTAAAACGTGGGCTCTCATGACTGTAGAAATGTTGAAATCAGGCCAGGATTTGGTTTCAGGTTTAGAGATGATGATATGGTTACAAAGGCGGGACTTTGTTTTGAATTGCATTTCATGCATGTGAGCTCTTCAGGTTTTGCGTTGCTATGTGACACTGTGTACCTTTCCCCCTGCATTATTCTGTTTTCTATTATCAGGCCACAGTGGGTACCAAGTAGACCAGAAAGCACATTATGACACAACACCTCTTGTACGACTTCCATCCACAACTTCAGGTAATGTTTAAACCACTTATAACCACACATATCTCTAAATTGGTACTACAGTCATTATGCAGATGCTCTAATCAAGAGTGATTTTCAGGAATTTGTTTGAACTCTTTCTCAATCACACATTTCAGAATTTCAGATTTGTCACATTGATGGCTTATGGATTTAATTTAGCAACCTTTTGGTTTAGTAGATTAGGTAAATGTCACACTGTTGCTATGAATTCACTAAACTTACACACAAAGATCAAAAGTTAGCAAAACTGTTCCTTATGATTGATTCGATATCTTTGGCCATAAGGTTAAGAGGTCCAATGTCTAACATTTCCAGTGATTACATAAACAGCACCAGGAAGTTGGCATAAAAAATAGTCTGTGGGAAAGTGAGATGTTGTTCATCGCTAACATTATATTTGCATTATGACGCATAAGGTTAGGTACTATTCAGGAGCCTTTTTGTGTGGAAGAACTTTTAGTTTATTTGGTTTAATCAAAGTTAATGAAGCCAATTACCACTGATACCACATGGGGACTGATTTGATCAGTTTAATAAGAAGTACACAAAAGATTTGCAGAACATTATTCTGACAAACTTATTATGGAATACAATTTGATTACACTTTTCGATAGGGCATGTATTTGTCAATTGAGTATCATAGTATACTGTACTGTGTTAAATAAATTCACATCTGAATTTCTTTCATGTTAATTGGTCTTCACTTAATGAATATACATAAAATAACAGACTTATCAGATCCACAGACTCTAGCTTTGGGACACCATAGCTTGTTACAGCTTCATCATTTTCATTCACTGACCTTGGCAATACTGGGTCATACGAGATTTTTTAAGCCTCTATATTCCCTTAGCTTCCAGCACAGTTTCCTTAATTAGCACCAGATTCCTGTAACTAACTCCAAATAGAATACCATTCTTCTAGGGGGTAATGCCATGTCAGTGTGTTAATAAATAAACCTATTGTCTATTTGTATGAGCATATTGTTCTTTGTATGTTCAGTTGTTTGCAAAGGCATTAAGGGAACATATTTTTATTTGCCCAGTCAAGTGGTGGCTATGGAAAGCGCAGAACCTTCTATTGGTTTAACATATTACATATCCCCTGAGTTGACTCGTGCTGATATTAAGCCTAGGGTTGATTGTTTTTTATTTGCTAAGCTCACAACTCCTCAGTGAGCTTCCAGCTGTGTTTAACGTGATGGTCGCTTGTCTCCCCAGGTCATGTTTCAATGAGGTTTAGGGGGTCGAGGAAGATGAGTTTATTCCCTGTAGGCGAGGCTGCCTTGTGCAATCTGGGCCTATCTGAGGATGACGTAAAGAATGAAATGGACAATGGTGAGAGATGAATGAGGGAGTGGCCGGGGCACCGTGACTGAAATGTGACGCGGGTGCACATCCATTGAAATGTAATGCAAGAGCATTCCTTTGGGCGAACCGCATCGCCCCTCCATCCATTCAGCCTGTGGAAATAAAATGCTTCTTCTTTCAATTTGTTCAGATTTGTATCCTTTCAAGTGATATTCTGAAAACAATGGCAGAAGTACAACATGCTTCATCAAATGGAATGACATTGCATTATAACTCAATCATAACTTTGAACCACTTCATTTCAGCTCAGTGACATTGATACCTCTAAATGAAATGCCCACTATAATTTGTTTATAATTTGTTTATGGGTTACCTCATCACCTGATTGTCCTATTATGTCTTTGTCCAACAGAGGAGGAGAACCTGATCAAAGAACTGGTTGCCATGTCAACAAGAGACCGAATCAAGGCCATCCGAGACCTCCCTATGACCTTTGCTGACAAGAAACACATTAGGTATTGGTTACGTACTTGTCTTCTGTCAGTTTTTTTTAGGGTCTTATTAACATTTTAATATGATTGTTATGTATACACATGGGAAGGAACATCTTCAATTGAGCAACAATATAGAGTTGCAATGTTAAATGATTGTGGGGAATGGTACCGTCTTACACACGTAGGTTAAAAACAAACACAGGAATACCTAACAAAAGTTAACACAAACTGCAGCTAGGGTAGGATATAGCCCAGACTTTAGAGCAGTGGGTCAATAGCCAAAAGGATGCTGATTTTGCATCAGTCAGCCATCAAGGTGATCTTCTGACCGGCCCTTTTATAAGGGACTTAACCCAAAATGCTCCAGGATGATCATCAATAACAGCTCATCCTTTGCTGTGACACTCACCAAGTTGGGATATACAAGAAACAGATTACTAGCACCCATAGTTTATTTGCCATTGGGCCTTATTAAGTGCTGCATGTTTTTGTTATATTTTTATGTTCTTTTATTATCCTATTATTCACCTATTGTGCTTTTAACCTTATGTTCTATTGCATTTTTCTGTGTTTTAAATCACTTTTTAGATTCACTGACAGTTATTTTGGCTGGTTGTTAACTACCTAGCTGGCTAATGATTTGTTTAAAATGCATCTGGGCACAGTACCAACTTTGATGTTTGGATGCCAGTTCCTGCTATCTTGAAAGCATAATTTCAGCTGTTTCCTGAACAATGACAAATGTACAGTAATACAGCGGAACCAGGATCCACACTGATAGTGTGGTCAATTGGTGACTATTCTGAACTGTGAGCTTTGTGATGTTGAGACCCACAATAGAATACTTATTCTTAAGGAATGTGGATAAGGAAGAGGTTTTTGCCCTAAATGTTTTAGCTGAGTGTATTTGCTTTAGTCCAAAGTTGACAGTACTCTTAGGCAGGAGCGCTGTAAAACTTTAACAGCTTGTAAAATGTAAGGAGAGATAAGCCTGTGATGTCACTAGCCCACAGCCCAAAACAATCTGTAATATGTACCATATGTTGTCTTGCATTTTTGCAGGGGCCAAGTGTTGGTGTTCAAATCCTTCAAAAAGTCTCAGAAATGGAATTGCTTTGCAGACTGCTCGAAGACTGTGACATTGGTGAGAGGTTTCATGACTGACATCCTACAGTTCCTGTGTTTCCTACCGGCCTAGTGCTAACATTTCAGTGTGTCTTCTTGTGCTAAATGCTAACATTTCACTGTGTCCTGTTGTGCTGATTCGAACATTTCAGCGTGTCCTCTTGTGCTAGTTTCTCCTGTTCAACATTTCACTGTGCCTTTGTAATTCACATGTACACAATAAAACTCGTAAAGTGTAATTCTTCCACGGATTGGCTGAACGGAAGCTTTCGGATCACTAAATAAATATGGATTTAAAGAGCAATTAAAATGTCCTGGGTGTCAGGCTGTGTGTACCTTTAACTACACAACAACATTGATAATCTGAATAACAAACGTCCAGGTAACAGGCTGAAATAGGCTGACTTTCTGTTTGTACATCATTACTGTTCATCATCCACATGACCTACTGTCTATGAAAGTAATATCCCAGTACACCATTTTCAAACCTGTCTCGGGCTCAGTCTTTCCGCAGGTGCGGTGCTAACATGACGCTGGCGGGGCAAACCCTGGAACTGTGGCGTGGCACCATGAAGGAGGTCGGAGGTAAATTCGGTACAGGGGTCCTCTCCTACTTCAAGTTCCTGAAATGGCTGCTGATGTTTAACATCTTCTCCTTCCTCGTCAACTTTGGCTTCATCACCATCCCCCAGCTCGTCTCTGACCCGGTCATCTCTGCTGAGGTCAACTTCAAGGGCCTGGAGCTACTGACGGGAGCGGTACGTTTATTGTTGGGGTGATGCCTATAGATTTCTTCATGTTGAGTGCAGGGTTCTGAGTGGATGTACAATTTTACAATACATTTTGTAAATGAAGACATTCATTTGATTAAATGTTTCTCTATGAAAAACACTGTAAAACCATCAGACAGCAAGAAACTGATAGTCTCAACAGTACCTGTTCATTTGAATGTGTCTGTATTTTCCCACAGGGTTATTTCAACCAGACTGTATTGTATTATGGAGGTTACAGTAATGAATCACAGGGGACAGAGAACAAACCTGAATACAACATGCAGCTGGCCTACTTCTTCACCATAGCAGCCTACATGTTGCTGTGTGGAGCAGCTCTCATCTACAGGTTAGTCATTAAGATTGACATGGTATAGACTTGTGGACAACCAAATAGACAACAGCAATTATATATGCAATAGTATGCATCGTCGTACACAGGTTTTGTTTGGGCTAAGTCGTTGCTTCGCAGCACAACTCAGTTGCAGTGGCTAGGGTTCGATCTTGGTCACGGTATTTCCAACCATGCTCAGAGCCACGAATTGATACAGTGCTGCCCTGGGTAATGAAGTAATTTACCCAGAATGACTGTTAGCGAATGTGTAAAACATCTGCACATGTACTACTGACTAATGTGTAAAACATCTGCACATGTACTGACTAATGTGTAAAACATCTGCACATGTACTGACTAATGTGTAAAACATCTGCACATGTTCTGACTAATGTGTAAAACATCTGCACATGTACTGACTAATGTGTAAAACATCTGCACATGTACTGACTAATGTGTAAAACATCTGCACATGTTCTGACTAATGTGTAAAACATCTGCACATGTAATGACTAATGTGTAAAACATCTGCACATGTTCTGACTAATGTGTAAAACATCTGCACATGTACTGACTAATGTTTTCAGTTGAATGAGCAGTGTGAAAAGGATCGGATGGCTCAGCAGTTGTACTACATATGTACTATATATATATACGGCACAACTGCTCGCTAATGCAAATATCTAATCAGCCAATCAAGTGTTAGCAAGTCAATGAATTTAGGCATGTAGACATGGTCAAGACCATCTGCTGAAGTTCAAACGAAGCATCAGAATGGGAAAAAAGGTGATTTAAGTGACTTTGAAATTGGCATGGTTGGTGGTGCCAGACAGGCTGGTTTGAGTATTTCAGAAAGTGCTGAACTACTGTGATTTTCCTGCAAAACCATCTGTAGCGTTTACAGAGAAAATATCCAGTGAGCGGCAGTTATTTAAGTGAAAATGCCTCATTGATGGCAGAGGTCAGAGGAGAATGGCCAGACTGGTTCGAGCTGATAGAAAGGCAACAGTAGCTTAAAGTATGGAGAATAGCATCTTGGAACACACAACATATTTAACCTTGAAGCCGATGGGCTACAGCAGCAAAAGACCACACCGGGTGCAAAACCTCTCTACTAAGAACAGGAATCTAAGGCTACAATTTGCATGGGTACACTACAATAGGAAAATAGAAGATTGGAAAAATGTTTCCTGGTGTGAAAAGTCTGTAATTGTCCCGCAGCATTCAGATGGTAGGGTCAGAATTTAGCATTAACAACATGAAGCATGGATCTATCCGGCCTTGTCTCAAAGGTTCAGGCTGGTGGTGGTGGTGGTGTAATGGTGTGGGGTATATTTTCCTGGCACACTTTGGGCCCATTATTACCAAATGAGCATTGTTTGAATGCCACAGCCTAACTGAGTATTGTTGCTGACTATGTCCATTCCTTTATGAGCACAATGTACCCATCTTCAAATGGCTACTTCCAGCAGGATAACAGGACATGTCCCAAAGTTAAAATCATCTCAAAAGTGGATTCTTGAACATGACAATGAGTTCACTGTACTCAAATGGCCTCCACAGTCACCAGATCTCAATCCAGTCAAGCACCTTTGCGATGTGGTGGAACGGGAGATTGGCATCATGGATCAGTTCATCACATGCCAGGTCACACAGACATTTACAAAACTGACCAGTGATGAATCAGTGAAGTGAAACATCCCTCTCTCCCTCTCTCTTTACCTCTGACTCTCTGTCTCTCTCCCTCTCTCTTTACCTCTGACTCTCTGTCTCTCTCCCTCTCTCTTTACCTCTGACTCTCTCTCTCTCTTTACCTCTGACTCTCTCTCTCTCGCTCTCTCTCTCTCTCAGCATGGCCAGGTCATTCAGGAAGAGGTTTGTTCTAGATGACAAAGCCTCGGGTGGCGCCTGGCAGCTTCTGTGTACCTGGGACTTCAACGTGACCAACGAGCGTGCGGTTCGACAGCGCAAAAACAACCTGAGCATCCAACTCAAGGTCATCATCACTGTCCTATCAGAACACAGAACCAAACCTTGATTCAGACAGCCCGGTCTCATGCTTAAGCAGCAGACGTTTGAGTCCATTTCTGATCAGAATTTAACCGAGTCATGTTCCTTATCAGACCTGTAGTTTGTTATATTCATGGCCACATCAGAACTGTATATTTGTTAGCTTCATGGCCATACCAGAAGGATGGAAGCCAGTGAATTGTACTGTTGCACAACCTGAGCTCTGAGTATATCACATGCTCTGAGATAAACAACTTTGTAATAACATTGATGTAACACCTCTAGGAGTCCCTGTCGGACAACATCCGGCTGGCCCTGCTACCTCTGTCAGATAGACTGAAGCACTACGCCGTCTTCCTGGGTACCTGGCTCCTCTCAACTGCCGTAGCCGTGGGCTGTGGTGCTGCAATCTACTTCCTATGTCAATATGAAAAAGAGGTACAGTCCATTTTCATTGAAGGGGTACAATAGTAACGTGATCATCCATGTTTGATCTCATTGCATCTGAAACGTTCTACAAGGTAAACATCATTGTTTGGTTAGAGCTCATTCAAGTAGTGTGTTTTCGGAGGGGTTTGGCCATACTAACAGTGGGACCATGTATTGTAAATGTACTACATCAAAGCCGCAGTCCACGATTTTGGCCACTTGTTGTAAATGTGGCGCTATTGCATTAAAATTGGTCCCTAAATAATGATCAACTAGGTCATTAATTTGTGCTTTATGTCAATATTTGTTCTCCATGTCATGAAACCACCTGAATTTATGGCTAAATATGACAGTAACTAATGTTCAATGAAGCACACAACACAGGTTCACTAAAGCACACAACACAGTAACTCATGTTCAGTAAAGTACACAACACAACACATGTTCAATAAAGCACACAACACAACAAAGTAACACATGTTCAATAAAGCACATAACACAACACAGTAACTCATGTTCACTAAAGCACACAACACAGTAAAACATGTTAAATAAAGCACACAACACAGTAACTCGTGTACAATAAAGCACACAACACAGTAACACATGTTAACTAAAGCACACAACACAACACAGTAACACATGTTCAATAAAGCACACAACACAGTAACACATGTTCAATAAAGCACATAACACAACTTCACTAAAGCACACAGCACAACACAACACAGTAACACATGTTAAATAAAGCACACAATACAATAACTCATGTTCAATATAGCACACAACACAACACAGTAACACATGTTAAATAAAGCACACAACACAACCCAGTAACACATGTTCAATAAAGCACACAACACAACACAGTAACACAAGTTCAATAAAGCACACAACACAGTAACTCATGTTAAATAAAAGACACAACACAGTAACACATGTTAAATAAAACACACAACACAGTAACTCGTGTTCTATAAAGCACATAACACAACACAGTAACACATGTTCAATAAAGCACACAACACAGTAACACATGTTCAATAAAGCACACAACACAACACAGTGACACATGTTAAATAAAACACACAACACAGTAACTCGTGTTCTATAAAGCACATAACACAACACAGTAACACATGTTCAATAAAGCACACAACACAGTAACACATGTTAAATAAAGCACACAACACAACACAGTGACACATGTTAAATAAAACACACAACACAGTAACTCGTGTTCAATAAAGCACATAACATAACACAGTAACACATGTTCACTAAAGCAAACAACACAACATTGTAACACATGTTTACTAAAGCATACAACACAACACTGTAACACATGTTTACTAAAAAACACAACACAACAGAATAACACGAAGAGCAACCAGAGATTATATACAGGTGGTGAGGAGCTGATGATGTGAAGGTGTGTTACTGGTGAGTAAAGTGCACTCAGACCAGTGATTAGTGGACCATTGACTCTAATCACCAGTGGTGAACAGAAAGTGCAGACGTGACAGTAATGCTGTGATTATAATACATTATCTCATAAGCATGTAAATGTACATTTTAAGGCTGTGATTATAGCACACTATCTTGCTGTGATTTTAGAATTCTATTTTGGTGTAACGTCCCTTCAGATTGGGTCTGGGCTGAGGGATATGTTACATGGTTCTGGGCACAACCCTGTGGCCATTCTGAACAACCTGTTATTCGGCCATTATCTCTCGCACCGCTTTCTGTTCTGCCTATCAGGTGTCCTATAATTTCCCCATCCATTTAGGTTGTTTGTGCTTCATTGTTCTCTGTGTGCCTGCCATGTTATCTATAAGATTATATTTCCACCGTATTAGGCGAAGACTGTTTGTTGTTTTGGGCATTACTGTCGCTCTGATACTTTTGTGCCTGTTGGCCATATGATGTAAAAGTTAATTAAATTCCACCTACAGTGCCTTGCGAAAGTATTCGGCCCCCTTGAACTTTTCGACCTTTTGCCACATTTCAGGCCTCAAACATAAAGATATGAAACTGTAATTTTTTGTGAAGAATCAACAACAAGTGGGACACAATCATGAAGTGGAACGAAATTTATTGCATATTTCAAACTTGGGCGTGCAAATTTAAGTTAATACTTTGTAGCGCCACATTTTGCTTCGATTACAGCTGTAAGTTGCTTGGGGTATGTCTATCAGTTTTGCACATCGAGAGACGGGATTCTTTGCCCATTCCTCCTTGCAAAACAGCTCAAGCTCAGTGAGTTTGGATGGAGAGCGTTTGTGAACAGCAGTTTTCAGTTCTTTCCACAGATTCTCGATTGGATTCAGGTCTGGACTTTTTACCACTACACAGTGTTATGATTTAACACTAGTTTCAACAGTAATTCAACACTGTGCAACAGCAGAGAACTGGCTGGGGGGACCAGTGTGATCAAGACATAACCTGAGTGTTTTCCTTTTCCCAGGCAGTGAATAAATCCTCGGGTTCACTCGTGGATGAAGCCTCGACCCTCCTCTTACCGTTTGTGGTGTCCCTGGTCAACCTGGTCGTCCCGCTGTTCTACTCCCTCTTCAGGAAGATAGAAGTTTATTCCAACCCACGCATGCAGGTCTACGTTATCATCCTTAGGTTAGAGATGGAGGCACAATATGTGGGATGACTAACATCAATTATTCAGTTGCCATATGCCTGTGGCTCCTAAATTGAATATGGCCATTGTATTTGCAACAAATTAAAACAACCTTATTGTAATTTTTCGAGGATGCTGTTTAGAAACCAAACTCATCATAATCAATTGAACTCGAAGGCTGATGCTAACAATGGCATTTTCCTCTACAGAAATGTCATCCTAAAGATGTCCATCCTTGGGATTCTGTGCTACTATTGGGTAACCGACGTTGCCGAACAGTTTCCAGTGAGTTCCAAACCAGAGAACAGTATTTAACAGGGTTGGGAATGTATTTTGATCCTCAATAACCCTAATATCCGTTCTGTCTCTCAGTGTTGGGAGGCTGTGGTGGGACAAGGTCTCTACAGGTTGGTCGTTATGGACTTCCTCTTTCTGATGTTGGGATCCTTCTTTGGGGAGTTTCTGAGCAAGTGAGTCACACAAATGTCCGGTGTATTTCGAAGTCAAACATGTTGTAAAAATCCATGCTCTAATATGTTGTCCTTTACCTTCCTTCATCAGTGTCATTGGAACTAACTGTATACAGAGCCTGGGCGTGCCAGAGTTTGACATAGCCCGGAACGTCCTGGACTTGATTTACGCACAGACCCTGGCATGGTACTGATGTTACCCATCAAAATGTATTACATATCATTTATTACCGCCGTGATCTAGGAATCAAACAGTGGTTAGATCAAAACTTGTTTTGTCTGCAGGATCGGAATCTACTTCTCTCCACTTCTCCCTGTGATACAGATAATCAAGTTCTTTGTCTTGTTCTACCTGAAAAAGGTAAGCCATTAAGCAGGCTGGATTACACGTCACCGTTAGCATAGCAACACCAAGCAAGGAACATAACTATGTCCTGAACGTAGGAATGTTAGAGTTCAGTCAAGACCTATATTTTGAGGTCATGAACGGGTATTTAATCCCAGACCTTGTCATTGTTATCAACATTATTGTTGCCATTGCCACCTCCAACCAAGCACTCAGGGCAATAGCTGCATCCAGTAACAGTAAACCGATCCTTTATGTGTGATGCACAGCCATTGGTACCGCTCAATGTCTCATAGGCTCACGTTACTCTTCTGAAAAGCTACTAAATGTTTCATGGCACTGTTGAATGACATTGAAATTACCCTATTGTGACACTCCAATGTGCATTGGTGACACATTGTGGCCTTACTATACATTACCATCCACTTTTCTCCTCCATACCAGACTCTAATATTGTCTTGATCACATTCCACACCTGTAGCTAGTAGGTACAAGGAAAACCAAATTCAACAAATGACACAACTATTATATGTTGTAATTTATTTATTGAGGACAATGATGCATATGTTTGTGAACCTCTAGGATAAGCAGTTAGTTTGTTAGTGAAATTAAAGTCAGTCAATGGGATGACAATCAGGTGTGAGTGGGCACATAGTTATATTTAACAAACACATGTTTGTGGAAGTGTACCATCACTTGTTGATGCTTATCAGGCATGAAAGGTTTACAAAACCATCTTTAAAGAGTTTGGACTCCACCAATCCACAATCAGACAGATTGTGTACAAATGAAGGACATTAAATATCATTGTTACACTCCCCAGGAGTGGTTGACCAACAAAGATCACTCCCAGAGCGAGGCATGTATGATAATAGTCTGCAAGATCACAAAGGAACCCAGGTATTTTCTAAGGAAATAAAGGCCTCTCTCTCATTGGCTAATGTCAATGTTCATCATCAGGAGAATACTGAACAACAGGGGTGTGCATGGCAGCGTTGCAGGGAAAAATACCATCTTTTCACTATCACCATGACAACCCAGAAAACCATTTTTTCTGGGCGGATGAGATCAAAATCGCATTTTTGTTTAAAAGACATGCGCTATGTTTAGTGAAGAAAGTCACTTGCATTTCAGCATAAGAACGTTATTCCATCCTTGAAACATGGTGGTGGGTGGATCATGGTTTGGGACTGTTTTGCTGGGCCAGGACGGCTTGCCATCATTGATGGAACAATAGATTCTGAATTATACTAGTGAATTCTAAAGGAAAATGTCAGGACATCTGTCCATGAACTGAATCTCAAGAGAAGGTGGGTCATGCAGCAAGACAATGGTCCAAAGCACAGAAGTCATTATAACAAAAAGGTTTAAGAACAATAAAGTACATTTTTTCTGAATGGCCAAGTCAATGTCCTGACCTTAATCTGATCAAAATGCTGTGGAAGGATCTGAAGCAAGCATTTCATGTGAGGAAATCCACCAACATCCAAGCTGTTCTGTGAGAAGGGATGGGCTAAAATTCCTCCAAGCCAATGTGCAGGACTGATCAACAGTTACTGGAAACATTTTGTTGCAGTTATTGCTGCGCAAGGGAGTCACACCAGATAATGAGCGCAAAGGTTCACATACTTTTGCCACTCTATGTAATAATGTATACTTTTTAATGTATGCTATTGTGTGAACATCTGACGTGTAGGTCATAATTTTTCAGATATAATATAGAACATTCTAAAGGGTTCACAAACTTTCAAGCACCACTGTATACTCCCTGCTCCTCATTGTCACCATCTGTGATAGCTGAGCTGTAGCAAAGATGAGGCGGAAGCAGGTGCTTAGTTGAACATAACAGTTTAATGTCGAATACACACAAACAACAAAAAGAGAGCAAACTCAGGAGACGACTGTGGCATACCAACGACAGCAACAGTGACTGACACAGAGATGTTTATGGGTTGAGAACTAAACGTGATAAGGCTGAGAATGATTACCAGTCCTGAGGGAAAATGGAAGCCCTATAATGGATAATGATGAAGTGTCCAGGAATGACCACTTTGTATGTGTGTGGATTAAAACTCACCTACAACTCAACATTTGCTTCCCCCTTACTTCTTTAGGCAGTACGTGACACCATGAGCAACCTTAATTCGAAGCAGTGAGTTGTTATAGAGGCCGTTGTTGTTGCCCCCAAAGTGGATCTGCTTCAACTAATGAAGGCTCTCCGTAAAGCTCTGCTGCGTTTTTCTTTGCCCGTTCTCACTCGAAACATCAAAGCAACCTATTTCTCTTGGAGAAACTCGATGGTCCCCAACAAACTGTATGATGTTCTTCAACCAACTGTACGGTTACATCTGGGGTCTCCAGCCCGGGAGATGCAAGGTGGGGAAATTCATATGCTTACTCACTGATCAGCTGATAGGTACTGCTGCTGCCATCTGAGAAGGGCGAACTGGTGGTGGTGGATAATGAACTGTTTTCCAATAGGCTTAAGACTATTCTAAGCTCCCCCACCTAATGAGTAGGAGGGTGAGTTGCCTAGCCACCTCCTGTATGGTCAGCCACTAACCACAGTTTTTGCCCCTTTTGTCCGGTTGGCAGGTATGGGTAGTGGCTGGGTGACCACTGACCACCACCTTCACATACCTGCGCAGCAGGCCAAGCCACAGGTCCTGGTCCAGCCATCTCTGACCCAGCTGCCACTGCCCAGCCTGCCGCTGCCACAGTCGCTGTTGCCCAAACCGCTGCTTTCCCAGTCGCCACTGCCCGATATGCTGCTGCCCCAGCCTTCTCTGATCCTGCCTCCAGAGCCCCCGACTGTACTAGACCTGCCCCAGTCTGCACTTTGCCCCCCAACTCCTCCAGCACACCTAACCACTCTGGCCATTTAATCCCCTTAGAGGGCCAGGGGTAGTGAAGTGGTAAAAAAGCCCCTGATTCTCCAAGGTCTTTTTGGTGGAGTATAGGGGTCATATGGAGCAGCCTGTATGTACTATGGGCGGCTCCTGCAGCTGGAGAGGGACCCGATCAGCCCCAAAATCCTTTGAGGGGGGATACTGTAATGCTCCATGTAGCGTGGGTGCCAGACATTGGCCATACCGGACATTACGATCCACTTGGGATTCTAATTTTGTCTTGATTGTTTTCCACACCTGTAGCCTATCCCATCATTAGTGTCAGTATATACTCCCCTGCTCCTCAAGTGCTCATTGTTACTGTGTATGTGTGACCGGCTACCATCTATATTTGGAATAAAACTAACACCTGGATTAATCTGTAAATGGCCACCCGGATTTTCCAATACATAATAAAATATGATGCGTCCTGGAAATGTAAAGACATTATCCTGGCAGTAATTACATGGTAATTAAAAATACAAAACCCTAAACTTTATTTATGCAACTAAGCGTTAAGTTGATCAAATACAATAATTTAAAAAACTACACATATTTATCGTGACTACATTTTACACCTAGGTACCGTGACTACATTTTACACCTAGGTACTGTGACTACATTTTACACCTACGTACCGTGACTACATTTTACACCTAGGTACCGTGACTACATTTTACACCTAGGTACTGTGACTACATTTTTACACCTGGGTACCGTGACTACATTTTACACCCTAGTAGTGGGGTACAGCATGAGTAGGAACAAGCGGTTCCGGAAAATAATTCTGAGCAATAGAGAAAACATACGGTAAGAGTTCCACATGTGAGAATGCCAAAGAATTTATTAGTGTTTGCTAACAAATAATAAAATAATGAAAAGAAACATACACTATATATTTAAAAGTATGCTAACACCCCTACTAATGGTGGAGGGATAATGGTTTGGGGCTGTTTTGAGGGTTTGGGCTAGGCCCCTTTGTTCCAGTGAAGGGTCATCTTAATGCTACAGGATACAAAGACACTTTAGATCCAGTGAAGGGTCATCTTAATGCTACAGAATACAAAGACGTATTAGCCAATTTGTTGCTTCCATATTTGTACAAAGCGGGGTCAAGAAACACACGGTTCAACGAGTTTGGTGTGGAGGAAGTCTGTACAGAGCCCTGACCTCAACTCTTTTAATCGCCTTTGTGATGAATTGGAACAGGGATTGAGTGCTCTTTTGGCTTAATGGGAACAAATTCTCACAGACACACTACAAAATCTTGTGAAAAGCCTTCCCAGAAGAGTGATGTATGTTATCAAAGAGAGGGGTGGGGGGGCAACTCGATATTGTTGCACATCGTTTTGGAATGGGATGTCCAACAAGCTCATATGGATGTGATGGTCAGGTGTCCACATTACTTTTGCCCATATAGTTTAGTTTGAAAAGAAAAATGCTCATATTGTTGCTCTAAATTACAGTAGGGGTGCAATATTCGTGTGACTGACAATTTTGGGCTTAATGAAAAACCTTGTCTTGGAAACAAAACCAACTAGCAAGACATAGCATTAGTTAGCATAGTAGCTAGCAATACCTCATTGCTATTCACATGCAGTATACTGTAGTCTCACTGTGTCTTCCTCATTTTCCCGCCTTTTTTGTCTGTTTTTGTCTTCCCTCTCTTTATCTCTATCTTTCTCTTACACTCCTTTTCATTCTTTCTGTCTCTCTGTCTCTGTCTCTCTGTCTCTCTGTCTCTCTGTCTCTCTGTCTCTCTGTCTCTGTCTCTGTCTTTGTCTCTCTGTCTCTCTGT
Source organism: Umbra pygmaea (assembly GCA_016801145.1). Classification (NCBI taxonomy): domain Eukaryota; kingdom Metazoa; phylum Chordata; class Actinopteri; order Esociformes; family Umbridae; genus Umbra; species Umbra pygmaea. Next base: position 12,407 of record JACXGM010003908.1, on the reverse strand, counting down.
CTCTCTGTCTCTCTGTCTCTCTGTCTCTCTCTCTCTCTCTGTCTCTCTCTCTCTCTCTCTCTCTCTCTCTCTCTCTCTCTCTCTCTCTCTCTCTCTCTCTCTCTCTCTCTCTCTCACTCTCACTCTCACTCTCACTCTCACCTCTCTAAATACCTGTCTTTGGTGTTCTCCAGGTGAGTCTGACTAGGAACTGTCAGCCCCCTAGACGTGCAGGTAGGGCAGCTCAGATGCAGACCATCTTCATCGCCATCCTCTTCTTCCCCTCCTTCGTGGGGGCTGTGTCCCTGCTGGCCTACACCGTCTGGACGTACGTATCTGAGGGTCAGGACCCATTACAGCAGGCAGAACTACTTCAGCTATGATAATTTGTTTAGATAAGGTCACGACCCAACTAATACATATATATATACTGAGCAGTTCAGACTTCAGAGATCTGGATAAGTTGGCCTTAAGTATCATTATATAATGGGTTCGGATAGAGCTGTAATTTTATTGGCTAAAATGGGGTTTGAAGCCTTTGACAATCACTTTTTTAACCTCAATCAGAAGTAGCTCAGAGGAGTTGGAAAAAATAAAAAACATGACTGACAATTCCTCTCGCCTTACATCTTAACACCAATATTCCCAATAATACATTATCCACAAAATAAAAACTTTTTAAATACTCACAAACCACAATAGCATTGTCGCCAATGTAGCCATGCTAACCAGCTACTATTTCTTAATAATGTGCTTTTTCGTGATGAAGACTGTAGTTGTAACCAAATCTGTAATCATCTCTTTAGCTTACCAACACGTTAGCTTTCCCATGGCCACATCAAGTTCTGACTATTTAGTTGTGTCATGGTTAGCAACGTGAACTTACCTGGGGACGCCAGGCTCGCATTACGTTTGGGACCAGAGGGAATAGAACGGTGTGTAGCGCATCAAACCCATTGTTTGATACCATTCCGTTTCCCCAAGTTCAGACAGTAATGCGAGCCCGGCGTCCCCAATAAAGATCCATTCACTCCAGTCCAATTAAAATCCACCGACCGCGGCTGCCAACTACTTAATGTTATGGGAAATTCATTGGTCATTAGTCATCTAGCTGACGACACTACCTTATTTTTAAACAACACAGCACAGATTACGGCAGTACTGAATGAGATCCCTCTTTTCTCTAAAGCTTCTGGTTTACGTCTAAATATAAGGAAATGTGAGTTATTGGCTATTCAAGATCAATCTTAATATAGAAAAAAATATAACTATTCTAAATAGTTGGCTTCAGAGAGACTCATCCATCTTTGGACATATTTTATCTTTGGATTCTTCTGACAAATCAATCAAGACAATGAATCAAAACAACATCAACTTTATATGGAAAAATAAGCATCATTATAGAAATTGATCTATATACAGAAGAAAAACCATCTCTGCAGCACTCCACCAATCAGGTCTGTATGGTAGAGTTGCCACATTAAAGCCACTTCTCAGTAAAAGGTACATGAGAGCCCGCCTGAAGGACTCTCAGACCATGAGAAACAAAAATCTCTGGTCTGATGAAACAAAGATTGAATTCTATGGCCTTAATGGCAAGTGTCATGTCTGGAGGAAACCAGGCCCCGCTCAACACCTGGCCAATACCATCCCTACAGTGAAGCATGGAGATGGTACCATCATGCTGTGGGCATGTTTCTCAGCAGGAGGAACTGGGATACTAGTCAGGATCAAGGGAAAGATGAATGCAGACAACCTTGCTGAAAACCTGCTCCAGAACGCTTTTGACCTCAGACTGGGGCGTAGGTTCATCTTCCAACAGGAATGTGACACTAAGCACACAGCCAAGATAACAAAGGACTGGCTACAAGACAACTCTGTGAATGTCCTTGAGTGGCCCAGCCAGAACCCAATTGAACATCTCTGGAGAGATCTGAAAATGGCTGTGCACCAACGCTCATCATCCAAACTGATGGAGCTTGAGAGGTTCTACAAAGAAGAATGGGACAAACTGCCCAAAAATAGGTGTGCCAAGCCTGTAGCCTCATATTCATGCTTGAGGCTGTAAAGGTGCTTCAACAAAGTATTGAGCAGAGGCTGTGAAAGTGCTATTTTCATTTTTTTTATACATTTTCTAAGATTTCAGAATACACTTCTTTCACATAGTCATTATGGGTTATTGTTTGTAGACATGAGGGAAATAATACATTTAATCCATTTCAGAATAAGGGTGTAACATAACAAAATGCAAAGCGCTGTGGTACGTGGTGTACTAAAATGGCAACAGTCAGAGGTGTGGTGGGGCGTGGGGGTATGTTAATGTTAGACGATAACTGCAGCCCATTTTCTTTTGCTAATAAATAGTAAGAAAAAAAATTCACTCATAAAATGTGGCCTTAGGCATTGTGGCTTTCTACACTGCTGAGGTGTCCGGTTATTCCCTGACAACGCACAGTCTTTCGTGTGTTAAAGCTTAGGTAATTCATTGGTAGCCCAGTTCTAACCTTGGTTCAGTTACATTTCAATAAAGTGTGAGAAGGGAACATGCTGAATGATGTAATTGACTTAAGACGTCTTCAGGAAGAATGTTGATGATTGACAGTTGGTTATCATGTTTATTGCTGCTCTGTCCTGACCCTATGACCCATGTGCCTCTTCACACCAGTATTCCCCCCTCAGAGAGCTGTGGGCCCTTCAGGGGCCTTAACACCACATTCAGTGCAGTCCACATCTGGATCCATGATCTCGAAGATGTAAATTCGGCCAGGTGGACAGTCTGGGTGTTCCAGCATGTCATCCAGAGTGAGATATTCTACTTCTTGATCACACTCATCATCATGTGAGTTCTCCTTAAGCATTTGCTTAATGTATTTACTTAATTTGAACCTTAAAGTTGTGTTTTCACATTTAGCTTAGACACTCGCTTAATGACCGATATCTTGGAAAATGGATGTCATTCTATGAGCACTCAAAGTTAAATTGCCGGTAAATGACTGATCTCCTTTCCACAGTGTCTTCATATATATCTTCTGGCAGATCACCCAGGGACGCAAGCAGCTTATTGCTCTACTGAGACAGCAGATTGTTAATGTGAGCATTCGCCCTGTCGGAAGTTTATGTCTGAAGTGGTTGTTTCTCTCATCTCGTTGAAGTGTGGATAATCATTTAGGTTAATCTGACTGTTTTTAGGATCTCTCTGACATTGAACTGATTACGTTGTTCCTGTATATTTGCTGTTTTCACGAATCTCTCCATCTCTCCGTCTCTCTCATTTCCCCTTTCTCTTTTTTCATTTCCCAGGAGGGCAAAGACAAGGCCTTCTTGTTGGAGAAGTTACAGGACCTTCAAAAATCCAAGCACAGCAAACCAAAACCGAAGAAAGAGGTGAGTGGATCAACAATCAATGGCATTTAAACTCACTAACCAAAAATACAGAAGCCCACTGTTCCAGCCATTACCTTTAAACTTTGACCATTCTCTCTATCAGACTGGGAACAGACCAGAAAACGAGTCGTCGCCTGGCCTTCTTCAGGCTCTCCTGGCCCGCCAGCAAATGGAGGAGGAGGAGGGGCGTAGCAGCACCTTCGGGGTTTCTATGCCCTCAGACCGCTCCACATCCACCACTTCCAGCACCATGGTACACGCCATGCTCCTCAGACAGCAGGCAGACAGCCAGGCAGGCAGTTACCGTGGGGTGCCATTCCCAGCAGAGTACCCGGCCCTGTCGCCCACCAGCGCTCTGATCCAGGCCATGCAAGCCAGGCAGATGGCGGAGAGTGAGGATGAGCATCACCGTACGCCAGTTCCTTCACAGAACCCGGTGAACGCACTACCCAGCACCATGATACAGGTCATGCAAGCCAGGCAGAGGGCACAGCTAGAGCTGGACCAGGACGAGCCGTACCGCGCTCCTGATTCCTATGACGACCCGATACTACCAACGTCTAACGCAATGATGCAGGTCATGCAGGCCAGGCAGAGGGCGGAGGAAGAAGAGGAGTCTTACCGGACACCTGTGTCTCCATGGCTAGCTCAACAACAACTACAAGACAAGTATAATGACAGATACTGAAAATGAAGGTGAAGTGAAAATGGCGGAAACAATAATTAAAGGTCATTGACCAGTACCAAGACAGTGCAGAAAAAACTTTAACATTATTTAAATAGTTCAACCACCATTGCAAATCGGGTACAGACTTTCAGCTGTTTGCAATGAACAAATCAAACAAAAGCAATTGATATCAACACAATGAATGCTTCAAGTGGTTTCTCCAAATTCAACTGCAAATGCAACTGATAATGACTTCTCCAGTCTCAAAATTATTCAACCCCTTCATGGCAAGCATCTTTAGTACTTACTAGAGCACCCTTTAGCTGTTATGATCCAGGGACGGCTGCTGCAAATGAGCTGCATAGACAGACACCAGCCCCTGGCAGCGTTCCTCATGAGCAATGGCCTCCAGTTCAGTAATATTGTTGGGTTTGGTGCTGCAATCGCCTTCTTCAAATCCCTCCAGAGATTTTATATGAGGTTCAACTCAGGGGACTGTGATGGTCACTGTAGAATCTTTCAGGACTTCTTCTGCAACCAAGCCTTGGTGGAATTTGAGGTATGCTTGTTATCATTGTCCTGTTGGAAGGTCCAATGACGCCCGAGCTTCAGCTTCCTCACAGATGGCATTACATTTTCTCCTGGGATTTCCTGATACTTTAATGAATCCATCTTGCCTTCCACACGCTGCAGGTTTCTTGTGCCAGAGTTGTTTGATTTGTTCATTGAAAACAGCTGAAAGTCGGTACATTTTGACCAAAAACTTGATTTGCATTGGGGGTTGAATCATTTTGATTGCAACTTTATATCTATATCTATCTATATATATATATATATACAGTATATTTGACAAAGACAGTGCAGAAGAAGAAAATATTTATGTGTGTATATACACACATACACACACACATTACTGGTCAGAAATTTCAAAGACCCATGGATTTTCATTTTGATAGAAATGTTCCAAATTGCCATTGCATTGATTAAAATATATATCAAAGACATTATTAATTTTGCAAATGTCTATCACTGCTGTTTTAAAATGACTTCACATACAACGGAAAAGCAAAATTTTCAGCAGCCATTCATTCAGTGTTCTAATGTTGAAACCGTTAGCTCATACATAACTAATATATTTTTTTATTATAATTTCTGATCAATTTAATCCCACCTTGTTGAATGATAGTATATATTTATGTAAATTCCTGGGTGTTCTAACACTTGACACTACTTTTGGTAGTGTTATATATATAAATTAAACAAACCCAAAGAGTACTTTTTTATTTAATAATTTAATAATATTTCTTTATTAATTTTGACAATAATGCAAGCAAATGTCCATGCAAAGTAGTTGGTTTTAAATTACATTTTTATTTAATATGCGTGTGCAGTGTATGTACTGAATCTATAATATACTGTATAGCTGTAGCCAATATGTGGCTTATTATTACCTGTAAAATACTGTTAATAACCACTATTGCATGAATGCAGAAATGTTTTACTTAATGTTAGGAAACAGAGATGTAAATACTGTGAAATGTCATGCATGCAATTCAGATTGATACGATAGTATTTTTCTGTTATGCACAGCACCTCCCTCTGGTGGTGGGCGTGGAATATTGTCTCATTGGCTGCACATGGATTCATTTATTTATTTGGATTTTATTTTACTTTCATTTTACCAGACAAATGTGTTAATGACACATATTTAAATTGTGTAAATATCGCTATTGACACCACATTCAAGCATTTTATCATTCTCATTGCAAAGTAAAAACAAACACAATGTAATCATCACATAGTGTAATCATCATCACTTTTTGGTTGTAAAGACGTTGCCTAGACATCTTTACAACGCCCTGTGCCCAGTGGGATATTTCAGTCATTGGCCATAATAATTCTCCAGAAACATTGATCGCCAGTTTGTGTTTGGTGCTATACACAGAAATACCTTGTGAATATGCTAGAGACGCATAGCAAACAGTATATACATTCAAGAGAATACACATTTTACAACAAACTAAAACCATAATACTATATATAAATGACTTGTGTATACGTATATATAAATATGTGTTATAGGCACAGTAAATACTTTTAGCTATGAGTTAAATGCTGATCATTTACCTTCTTAATTCCACATTTCATAAGGCTATTATCGCTCACATATATATATATAGTCCTTTAATGTGCCAGGTAAATCAGGGCATTTCATATACAGTGCTCAAAAAAATTAAGGGAACACGCAATCATCACAGTATAACACCAAGTCAATTAAACTTCAGGGATATCAATCTGTCCAGTTAGGAAGCATAAGCGATTGTGAATCAAGGTCATCTGTTATGGTGCAAATGAATGTTATAACAGGTGCACTGGAGAGAAGACCGGAAAACAACCCCCAAAAAGGAAATAGTTTTACAGGTGGTGGCCACAGACTTTTGCTCTCTCCTTATCCATCCTGAATGATTCTTCTTCAGTTTTGCATTTTGCTAGTGTCCTTGTCACTACTGGTAGCATGAGGTGGTACCTGCAGCCCATTCCGGTTGCACAGGTAGTCCAGCTCCTCGAGGATGGCACATCCATATATGCTGTCACAAGAAGGTTTGCTGTGTCTCCCAGTGCAAGAGTATGGAGGAGTATAAGAGTTGTCTCAAGAGCATGGAGGAGATACCAGAAAATGGCCATTACACAAGGAGCCCTAAACCGGGCCTAGAAGGACATCAACCCAGCAGCAGGACCGGTATCTGCTCCTCTGTGTGAGAAGGAACAGGAGGAGCACCGCCAAAGTCCTACAAAATGACCTCAAGCAGGCTACTGGTGTGCATGTTTCTGATCAATCTGTGGGTGGACTGAGGGCCTGATGCTCATAGACCAGCACCATGCAGCTTGATTGGCATTTGTTAGAGAACACCAGAATTGGCAGGTCCACCACAGATGAGAGCAGGTTTACACTGAGCACGTGTGACAGATGTGAGAGTCAGGAGACACCGTGGTGAATGCTAAGCTGCCTTCAACATCATCCTGCCTGACCGGTTTGGCAGTGGGATAAGTGATGGGGAGGCATATCCTTGGAGGGTCACACAGACCACCAGGTGCTAGCTAACGGAATCCTGACTGCTGTTAGGTACTGGGATGAAATCCTCAGACCCATCATCAGACCTTACGCTGGGTTTTTTCTGGTGCAGGTCGATACCCAGTCTCATGTGACCAGAGTGTGTAGGCAGTTCCTGGATGGTGAAGGCATTGATGCCATTAACTGACCCTCACGTTCCCCAGACCTGAATCCAATTGAGAACTTGGACGTTATGTTTCAGTACATCTGACCCTGCCAAGTAGCGCCACAGACTGCAGCCTGATCCCAATCTGGGAGGAGATCAGTTCTTTACCAAAGGCAGGTGATCAATAGCATTTACCAGAACCTCAATAGTTGGCCTTCTCTGTTTTATTGGGAAGATCTGTGTGAAATTATCTAGTCGTATGATAAAGTGTGTAAAGCATTGCTCTTCAATGGCTATCAATGCCAGAACTGTGAAGAATTTATTTAAGGCAGTGTTGACTTTAGAAAAGGATAGGATATAGGTCAGTTTATCAGAAAGGAAAGGATAACAATAAATAGTCTAGAAGAACAAATATAGCACCGCAGTTGAGCAACAGTGACTTCATATAGTTCCAATCCTGACACATCCCGCAGACAAAACTAGTAGAAATAATGTCAGCACATCCAAAAACCAGGTAAAAATCACATCATTGTAACATAAGGTGAACTGGTTCTAACCAGTTTGGTCTGCTGGGATCCCAACCCTCAGCATTGCTCTTCCCCCAGAGTATCTGGTATATCACTCAGGTACAGCGAGGCGCCTGGGATGGCTGTCCTGTTCCCGCTGCTGTAGGGGGTCTGCGTGTAAACCTCCACCGTTTCGGAGACAGAGTGCAGGGAGCGGAGGGAATGATCCCGGTAGTATCCGAATGCCTCCCTCGCCCGCTCCTCGCGGAGGCTCTGCTCAAAGGTCTTGCGTTTGTGTCGGAACTCAATAACCGTTTTCGTGTAGGAGTTGAGGGTGGTGACCGACGCGCCCATGCAGCAGGTGAAGGATCCCCAGGCCATGCTGGAAAAAAGGAGAGATGATATTTAATTTGAAAATAGTGGGAGAAGAAAATGTTACCAAAAGGAGATAAAAACAAAAGAAAACAGGAAGAAAAGTTTGTCAGTTTGTTGAAAACGAAGGGCTTTCAGGGGTCAACTAGAGGGCTTAGAGCTGCCTAGGTCTTGGGGGTTATTCATCGAATATGGTTGCCTTGCCTTGATGCAAATTAGCAATTCCTTGTGGCAGCTATAGTTCCTGTGAACTCAATGAACATCTATACTTCCTTAATGAGTATGTGATGATAAGAAGCAGGGCTAGCTGGCTGCCATATAATATGCAGAATTTGCATTTTGCATATTAATAGCGGAAAATAAAACAACAGTGTATATATGTATATGTACATGGAAAGTGATCGGGCTGGAATTAGAACAATATTGATCATCAACTATCCTAAGTCCGCTAGGAGGTTTTAGGTTGAAACAGGCTTAAAATCCAAATTGGATATCACAGAATTAGAGGAAGAATATAGAAAGCAGAATACATAAATAAATGGGTCTTTCACTGATTAGTTTGTAAAGCTACAGTTTAAAAATAGGATATGGAATGTTTAAAACTAAAGAGTATACCGAGTGATTCTCATATTGATTTCATCACAGGAAATACAGTACGACATAGTTAGGATCAATTAGGATCTAATCTGGATGACACGCATTTCAAGTTAATAATTGATTTGCATTGAAATAAGTAATTGATCCCCTCTCAATCAGGAAGATTTCTGGCTCCAATGTGCCTCTTATACAGGTAACAAGCTGAGATTAGTCAGCTTGTTAACTGTATAAAAGACCGCTGTCCACAGAAGCAAGCAATCAATCAGTGGCCAAGAACAAAGAGCTGTCCAAGGATGTAAGGGACAAGATAGCAGACCTACAACAAGGCTGGAATGGGCTACAAGACCATCGCCAAGCAGCTTGGTGAGAAGGTGACAACAGTTGGTGCGATTATTCGCAAATACAAGAAACACAAAATAACTGTCAATCTCCCTTGGTTTGGGGCTCTATACAAGATCTCACCTTGTGGAGCTGCAATGATCATGAGAATGGTGAGAATTCAGCCCAGACCGATACGGGGGGATCTTGTCAATGATCTCAAGGCACCTGGGACCATAGTCAACAAGAAAACAATTGGTAACACACTACAGTGTGAATGACTGACATCCTGCAGCGCCCACAAAGTCCCACTGCTCAAGAAAGCACGTCTACAGGCTTGTCTGTAATTTGCCAATGAACATCTGAATGATATAGAGGAGAACTGGGTGAAAGTGTTGTGGTCAGATGAGACCAAAATTAAGCTCTTTGGCATCAACTCAACTCCATGTTTGGAGGTGGAGGAATGCTGCCTATGACTCCAAAAACACCATCCCCCCTGTCAAACATGGAGGTGGAAGCATTATGCTTTGGGGGTGTTTTTCTGCTAAGGGGACAGGACAACTTCACCGCATCATAGGGACGATGGACGGGGCCATGTACCATCAAATCTTGGGTGAGAACCTCCTTTCCTCAGCCAGGGCATTGAAAATGGGTCATGATGGGTATTCCAGCATGACAATGACCCAAAACACATGGCCAAGGCAACAAAGGAGTGGCTCAAGAAGAAGCACATTAAGGACTTGGAGTGGCCTAGCCAGTCTCCAGACCTTAATCCCATAGAAAATCTGTGGAGGGAGCTGAATGTTTGAGTTGCCAACGTCAACCTCGAAACCTTGATGACTTGGAGAGGATCTACAAAAGTTGTGGGACAAAATCCCTCCTGAGATGTGTGCAAACGTCTGACCTCTGTGATTGCCAACAAGGGTTTTCCCACCAAATACTAAGTCATGTTATGCAAAGGGGTCAAATACTTATTTCACTCATTGTAATGCAAATCAATTTATAACTTTTTGAAATGTTTTTCTGGATTTTTTTGTTGTTATTCTGTCTCTCACTGTTCAAATAAACCTACCATTGCAATTATAGAGTAAAAATTTCTCTGTCAGTGGGCAAAAGTACGAACTGAGCAGGGGATCAAAACAAATGTCCCTCACTGTAGCTTTATGTGATGTAGAACTGCAGTGTTGAGTTGGTAATGTTACAAGTACAGGCAGATATTCAGTCCCCTATGGCACCCAAAAAATAAAAAAGCCCCCAAAATATGTAATATAAAAACATGTTTTTGTAATAATAAAAACAATTTATGTTGGGCTGTTTTGCACTGCACACCTGCACCCAGCACAAGCAGAGATTATAGATCTAGTGTGAATGAGCCTTAAAAACGTCCGTTGTTAATGGGAATGGGAATGGGAATGGGCACGTAGAATTCAAACTCAGTGCTGATGTGAGAGAGACGAGAAAGCAGGAGGACAAGTACTTGAAGTCACAAGGTAGAGGGTTGATTCATTCATTATTTTACCTCACCTGTTAATTAAATTGTGCTTGTGGTTAAGGTACCTGGAGTAATTTACCTCAATCTAGGGAACAAACTAGCTAGCTACACTGTAGAACAGGGGTCACCAAACCCTTCCATGGAGGGCCTAGTGTATGCAGGTTTTCGCTTTTACCTTGTATAAGCCTGATGGAGTAGCTCACTAATTGGTTAGGATCTCCCCTCACCTGGCAGTCCAGGTCCTAATGATGCTCTAATTGAAGGGAAAGACCAAAAACCAGCATACACTAGGCCCTCCATGGAAGGGTTTGAGGACCACTGCTGTAGAAGGATCAAAACAATGGCTAGCAAAAAAAGTACTGTCTAGCTATCTAACATTTTACAACTGACTGTTTAATCTAACTGCACACCTTTAGGTGTGTGTTTCTCAAGTAAAGCCTGTCCTGCTCTGAGGGAAAGAGTGGAGTTGTTTTCTAACACCACCTATCTATGATGAGCACTGCTTGCATACTATTACACCCAATACAAACAACCCATTCCATAGTGGATGTTACTTATAAATGCTTTCAATAAATGATTCAGTTGAACATAATTCCTAAGTCTTTGGCTGTCTGTGTGATCGACAACTAAACCGTGAGACTCCCATCCTCCTCAACTTTTTAAGTCACCAGCCTCCACTGGTTGGGATGTAATTTGCATGATATCACAATACTGTTTTATCTCAGGAAATAGGACATATTTAGGATAAATTAGTATGTCATTTGGATTACATGTAAATGCTGTTTTATCTCAGGAAGTAGGACATTTATGATAAATTAGGATGTAATTTGAATGACACCATAATACTGTTTTATCTCAGGAAATAAGATGCATTTAGGATCAATATGGATATACGTTGGACAGCATAATGCTGTTTTATCTCAGGAAATACTACATATTTATGATCAGTTAGGATGTACTGTAATCTGGATGACATCTTAATACTGTTTTATCCAAGGAAATATGATGTTTCTTTAATCAATTATAATGTAATATGGATGACATCAAAACACTGTTTTATCCAAGGTAATAGCACATGTTTATGATCAACTGTGATGAAATTCGGATGATAGCCATCATATTTTAATTAGAGATAAATTGTACAAATCCAATGCATATATTTTTTTGGCCTGTTGCAACCATGGATGACCATGAGATTATCGCCAGATGACTGCTTGTCAAACCGTCATCAAACCATTTCCGGCTAAAATGAGCCAGTTTAAATAAAAGCTGAGGCATGTACTACACCCTGCTTCAAGTAACTTTTCTCCCATTAGTAGCATTTAAAAGAAACCCACTGGCAGTTTTGGACAGTGTTAAGTTAAGTTCTGTCCTTTCTTTGTAAGCCTGCCTTTGAGTTTGAGCAAATGATACCCATGTTAAAAATAGAAACGTTTCCGGCTCTCAGCTTGGCAGGAATATTTTTTAAATAGTCTAGTCCAGAATAGTAGGTCTGTGTTAGGTCAGCGTTGTACAGAATACGGTTTCTACTCAGCACACTCCCTACACATAATACTGTAGAGCAACATCGACACAGTCCAGCTGTTTAGCCTGGAAGATGAAAATTCAGAGCATACTGTATACATGTGTATATATGAAGTACAATTCACCCTTCATCCTGTTATGCAATTTTCCAATGGCTGCTACAGAATATTGGGGCTTTGGGACAGTGAAGTGTAATCCTCCAGCTAACATGGGAGATTTGGTGCTTTCATTAGTGGAGTGTGAGGTTACGTAGAGAGACATAGTTCTGTGTGTGTGTGTGTGTGTGTGTGTGTGTGTGTGTGTGTGTGTGTGTGTGTGTGTGTGTGTGTGTGTGTGTGTGTGTGTGTGTG
>JACXGM010003907.1:0-39833 GCA_016801145.1 Umbra pygmaea | reverse complement strand
CTCAAAGAATTAGCATATCATGAAAAGGGTCTCTAAATGAGCTATTAACCTAATCATCTGAATCAACTAATTAACTCTAAACACCTGCAAAAGATTCCTGAGGCTTTTAAAAACTCCCAGCCTGTTTCATTACTCAAAACCGCAATCATGGGTAAGACTGCCGACCTGACTGCTTTCCAGAAGGCCATCATTGACACCCTCAAGCAAGAGGGTAAGACACAGAAAGAAATTTCTGAACAAATAGGCTGTTCCCAGAATGCTGTATCAAGGCACCTCAGTGGGAAGTCTGTGGGAAGGAAAAAATGTGGCAAAAAACGCTGCACAACGACAAGAGCTGACCGGACCCTGAGGAAGATTGCGGAGAAGGACCGATTCCAGACCTTGGATGACCTGCGGAAGCACTGGACTGAGTCTGGAGTACAAACATCCAGAGCCATCGTGCACAGGCGTGTGCAGGAAATGGGCTACAGGTGCCGCATTCTCCAGGTCAAGCCACTTTTGAACCAGAAACAGCGGCAGAAGCGTCTGACCTGGGCTACAGAGAAGCAGCACAACAAAACAACAACAAATATTGCATGTCATTCAGAAATCAAGGTGCCAGAGTCTGGAGGAAGACTTGGGAGAAAGAAATGCCAAAATGCCTGAAGTCCAGTGTCAAGTACCCACAGTCAGTGATGGTCTGGGGTGCCATTTCAGCTGCTGGTGTTGGTCCACTGTGTTTTATCAAGGGCAGGGTCAATGCAGCAAGCTATCAGGAGATTTTGGAGCATTTCATGCTTCCATCTGCTGAAAAGCTACATGGAGATGAAGATTTCATTTTTCAGCACGACCTGGAACCTGCTCACAGTGCCAAAACCACTGGTAAATGGTTTACTGACCATGGTATTACTGTGCTCAATTGGCCTGCCAACTCCTGACCTGAACCCCATAGAGAATCTGTGGGATATTGTGAAGAGGAAGTTGAGAGACGCAAGACCCAACACTGGATGAGCTTAAGGCCGCTTCTGAAGCATCCTGGGCCTCCATCACACCTCAGCAGTGCCACAGGCTGATTGCCTCCATGCCACGCCGCATTGAAGGAGTCATTTCTGCAAAAGGATTCCCGACCAAGTATTGAGTGCATAACTGAACATAATTATTTGAAGGGTGACTTTCTCTTTTTTTTGTATTTCAAACAGTTATTTTATTGGTCAGATGAAATATGCTAATTCTCTGAGATAGGCATTTTGGGTTTTCATGAGCTCTATGCCAAAATCATCAGTATTAAAACAATAAATGACCTGAAATATTTCAGTTGGTGTGCAATGAATCTAAAATATATGAAAGTTAAATTTTATCATTACATTATGGAAAATAATGAACTTTATCACAATATGCTAATTTCTTGAGAAGGACCTGTAAACGGGACGTATTACTTACTATGACTGTAACGACAAACGGGACGTATTACTTACTATGACTCCAACGATAAACAGGGGACGTATTACTTACTATGACTCCAACGATAAACAGGGGACGTATTACTTACTATGACTCCACCGATAAACAGGGGACGTATTACTTACTATGACTCCAACGATAAACAGGGAAGGATAACTTACTATGAATCCAACAATAAACAGGGGACGTATTACTTACTATGACTCCAACAATAAACAGGGGACGTATTACTTACTATGACTCCAATGATAGACAGGCGACGTCTTACTTACTATGACTCCAACGGTAAATAGGGGACGTATTACTTACTATGACTCCAACGATAAACAGGGGACGTATTACTTACTATGACTCCAATGATAAACAGGCGACGTCTTACTATGACTCCAACAATAAATAGGGGACGTATTACTTACTATGACGCCAATGATAAATAGGGGACGTATTACTTACTATGACTCCAATGATAAACAGGGGACGTATTACTTACTATGACTCCAACGATAAATAGGGGACGTATTACTTACTATGACTCCAACGATAAATAGGAGACGTATTACTTACTATGACTCCAACGATAAATAGGGGACGTATTACTTACTATGACTCCAATGATAAACAGGCGACGTCTTACTTACTATGACTCCAACGATAAATAGGGGACGTATTTCACCACTTGATGAAAGGGTTAAGGATGGAGCTCTTATATTTGGAACTATACACACAGGGCCAGCACGAGGCATAAGCGAACTAAGCGGCTGCTTGGGGCCCCCTGGCCAACAGGGGCCCCCCAATCGAGTGTACAGGTGTCTCCGTGATGTAGGAGGGGGCCCCAAAATCTAATTCTGCTTAGGGACCCCAAAAGGCTTGGGCCGGCACTGTATATACACAACCACCAGAAAAAGAGATTATTTGACCTAAAGCACAAATTCAATCTCACAGAAGGTGTTCAAGTTCAGCAACGAATAACTGGATGTTAGATGTTGCACTGTGGAGAACAAATCAAGATCATGACAACTGACACTTTCAATGTAGGTCATAATTTCTATCAAGATAAAGCACTGTATTACAACATCACACAATTTAAATACATTCCTAGAAAAATACTACCAGCAGATGATTACATAACGCTAGATTACTGGAAAACGTTTTATGCAAATGTTCTTCCTACAGTATTTGTACAAGATCATTGAAGGCATTTCTGAAGAGAGAGAAGAACATTTTGATGCGTATCGTGCGTCCCAGACTTAGGTTGTTAAAGAATGACGTCTCTGAAGGGCTGAGAGTTACCTGCCTGGCATTTGGATTCTACCCCCGCCACATCAACCTGACCCTGCTCAGAGACGGCCAGCCAGTGGCAGAACAGGAGTTGACCGGAGGTGAGGTTCTGCCCAGTCGAGATGGGACCTACCAGATGAGGAAGAGTCTGGAGGTCAGTACAGAGGAGCTAAATGAGAGACACCACTACAGCTGCACTGCTTCTCACCTCAGTCTGGACAAGAAGCTGGATGTCAGCTGGGACTCTGAGGGTGAGAGAGTACGCCTATCTGTTCTCTCAGCTCCATTGATGATGATGATGATGATGATGGTTTTTCTCCTTGGCATTATAATTTGCATAAAGAGGAGACTCAGCACTTCACAAACAATATAGCAACCTGCCATTGTTGATGCTAAAGTGGGAAGTCAGCCTGTATTCAGATTGAAAACAAAAAATTATTTTGGAAGTTAATGCACCTCTACTCAGGTAAATTCAGAATTAAATGGTTACTGTTTATACAAACACACAATAGGAAAATGTCATGTAACTATTGATTGATTTTATTACTCCTGTACAAACTACTACACTGCTCAAAAAAAATAAAGGGAACACTAAGATAACATCCTAGATCTGAATGAATGAACTAATCGTATGAAATATTTTTATCTTTACACAGTTAAATGTGCTGACAACAAAATCACACAAAAATTATCAATGGAAATCCAATTTATCAACCCATGTACCTCTGGATATGGAGTCACACTCAAAATAAAAATTTGGAAAACCACACTACAGGCTGATCCAACTTTGATGTAGTCCTTAAAACAAGTCAAAATAAGGCTCAGTAGTGTGTGTGGCCTCCACGTGCCCATATGACCTCCCTACAACGCCTGGGCATGCTCCTGATGAGGTGGCAGATGGTCTCCTGAGGGATGTCTTCCCAGACCTTGACTAATGCATCCGCCAACTCCTGGACAGTCTGTGGTGCAATGTGGCATTGGTGGATGGAGCGAGACATGATGTCCCAGATGTGCTCAATCGGATTCAGGTTTGGGGAACGGGCGGGCCAGTCCATAGCATCAATGCCTTCCTCTTGCAGGAACTGATGACACACTCCAGCCACATGAGGTCTAGCATTGTCTTGCATTAGAAGGAACCCAGGGCCAACCGCACCAGAATATGGTCTCACAAAGGGTCTGAGGATCTTATCTCGGTACCTAATGTCAAGCTACCTCTGGCGAGCACATGGAGGGCTGTGCGGCCCCCCAAAGAAATGCCATCCCATACCATTACTGACCCACCGCCAAACCGGTCATGCTGGAGGATGTTGCAGGCAGCAGAACGTTCTCCACGGCATCTCCAGACTCTGTCACGTCTGTCACATGTGCTCAGTGTGAACCTGCATTCATCTGGGAAGAGCACAGGGTACCAGTGGCAAATTTGAAATAACTAGCTGAATAGTGAGGGCAAGGTACTGGCAATTTCTTAATTTGTTTTTAGCTATAACTTGAAATATTGATTAAATAATTAAACATACCACATCAGATTAATTTCCAAAAGGATTTTCACCTATTCTGTTTGTGTATTTCTTGTACTTCTGGTTGTACATTATACGGCAAATATATATGGCAGTCCCAACGCAGAATTTCGGACTGCTCCATTGACAATGAATGACTTCCAGTGTAACGCAAGGGGTCGACGCATTTGGTGAAAATTGTTTTTTGTGTTTTTTTGTTTGTCCACCTGCCTCTTGAGGATTGACCACAAGTTCTCAATGGGATTAAGGTCTGGGGAGTTTCCTGACCATGGGCCCAAACTTTCGATGTTTTGTTCCCCGAGCCACTTAGTTATCCCTTTTGCCTTATGGCAAGGTGCTCTATCATGCTGGAAAAGGCATTGGACGTCACCAAACTGTTCTTGGATGGTTGGGAGAAGTTGCTCTCGGAGGATGTGTTGGTACCATTCTTTATTCATGGCTGTGTTCTTAGGCAAAATTGTAAGCCATTTCAGTTCAAAGCAATGATGAAGACACATGTTTACTTGCAGGTAATCATGGTTGACAGAGGAAGAACAATGATTTCAAGCACCACCCTCCTTTTAAAGTCTCCAGATATTCTAACTCAATCAGCATGACAGAGTAATCTCCAGCCTTGTCCTCGTCAATACTCTCAGCCTTGTTAATGAGACAATCACTGACATGATGGCAGCTGGTCCTTTTGTGGCAGGGTTGAAATGCACTGGAAATGTTTATTTAAACTCATTTTCATGGCAAAGAGGGACTTTGCAATTCATTGCAATTCATCTGATCACTCTTCATGATGAAGTATATGCAATTTGCCATCATCACTACTGAGTCAGCAGACTTGGTGAAAAATTATTATTGTGACATCCTCAAAACTTTTGACCACGACTGTACATGCCATTGTTAGATATGAGATCATCTCGTTCTGGCCACTTGCTCTGTTGTTGATGAGTGAGGTGGAGAGAGACAGTCTAACTGTTGTTGTTTGATAAAGACTGGTACATAAAGAGATTTGCGAGTAATCTTCACCATTGCATTTAAACATTCAGAATGATCTATTCTCGTCCTTTCAGGGTAAACAGAGTGAACAAAATGGCACTCTGCACAAATGGCTAATTTGCATATAGGTTCCATGATTGGCTATGGCACAGCCCATGGTCTGGGTAGCATTCAAGACTGACACATTTTAATTACCTCAAACATTTAATTAATAAAGGACAGATCCAGCAGGTAAAGTTGGTAAATACATAATTGCACACATGTATTCAAGACCCGTCGCGATTATGACAGAGCCGACCCAGATCCGAGTAAAAAACATAAATATTGGACCCGGGTTGGACCTCTGATTTTTGGGTCAGGTGGATCCCTGAAGACCTCACCTACAAATACACTGTGTAGACAACACGTTTCACATTTTCTTTTTGGAGAAAAATATTGCCCACGGTTAAATTCAGAGGGTGGATCCTCTCACCATAGAATGTGGACAAATAACGAAAACATGACATGGAAAAAGACCCAAGTAAAAAAGTATATTTAAATTATAGTCCAGTATTATACTTGTAGTACACTTATGTTTAACCATGAGTATGAATTCAGTATATTTGAAATATGTTTTTAAAATATACATACCAAAATAATATAATAGAAGTATATTTAGTATACATAAAATAAAATACATTTCAAGTACAATTAAATATACTTTTTTTGCTTGGGCTGTTAATTTAACTGAATCACAATCGTAGAGGTCACATTAGGTCGATTTTTTGTTGTTGTTTCACCAGGCAAGTTGACTATGAACGAAGTTGCTGAATGCCCCAAATGCACAGCCTTGAAAATGATCATTGGATTGAATCAGCACATCTGTGTCATAGTCTCAACAACAGCTTTACGCCCTCCTGACTCCAGACCACACATGCTCTTTGGTTCAAGCCCTTGTAGGCTGATAGGAAGTATCTTTCTGTCTCTATACATTACCTGACACCCTAAACTCTGCATACTACTGTCAATACAAACTTAACATATAAAAGAAACTGTAGATCCTATGACACTTAATTTAAGATTAGGGGATTAATCCTGGTGTCCTGGTTATCCTCACTCTACCTCGCATGCCAACCTGGCTAACTAGTCATTCCTCTTTCCTCCTTTGAGTAAATAGTTATAAATATGAAAGAGTATGAGATCAATATGCAGGAACAAAACATTATTAACTCTCTGCCCACATTCGCACCTTGTCTTTGCTCATTTAGGCCCCAGTGTCTTTGTCACACCCCATGGCATATTTGAACATATTCATCTGCACAGTTTATTTTGTATTCTTTTTTGCACTTAATAATTTGCACAGGTATGCTCAGGTGTTGTCCATTGTTACTGTCCTGCCACATCTGCAAACAGACTAATCTTCCTCTCTAAACAGAGAGATCAATTGCACAAACTGTAAATATCTTGTGTTTTGTATTTTGTACTTGGTATATTTCATGTATTACTTTATTTTAGCTATTATGCTTTATCTTGGCCAGGTTACCATTGCAGAATCAGTTCTCAATCTACCTATCTGGTTAAATAAAAGTTAAATAAAATAAACAAATAAAAAGCAAATTTGGTTGTCAAACCTGTCTTTGCATGTTTCTTTCTGTTTTTCCTAAACGAGGTATCACAAAAAGTTGTGCAACTAAACCTTCATATGGAGTGAAACCCTTTCTTTGGTGTTTCAGCGCCACCTAGTATTCACATTGAACTTTTCAGACCATCCATTTATCCAGGTAATAAACGATTATTCAGGTCTGTGCAGGTAAGAAATGCACAACAGATCAGGGGGTGAGGTCACAGGTGTTTGGAGTAAACAGAAACGTTTCCTGGAATATTTTACTCATTTCGATAAAGCAGTATTCGATTTATTCGTGTTGTGTTTTTGGATATAGATAATGATAAATGTTCTGAGTATTTTTTGAAGGAAATATAAATAACGACTTATCAACGAGCGTTCGAGGTAGGTTTTTCATTGGGTTAACTTGTTATGAACATCAAAATGACATTCAGTAGCCTAATGATTTACATCTAAATAAAAATAACGTATTGGAGGAAACAGGTTTTGCTGGGATTTCCATTTGACGTTGTAAAGTTAATAATTGTCTTATTTAAGTGTAAAAAAATAAATGGGAAAACGAAGCAATACAACCATCACATTTACTTCTTTTAAGGTAATGATATATTGATAAGAACTGGGAACTAAGAGTTCTCCGATTTAGGATTTCAGTTTCGATAGGGAGAACAATCTTTAGAACAGTAGGCCTAATGGAATTTGGAATTAAGCCACGTTCCCGGCGGGTACATGTATGGACCGCGTACACGGATCTCACGTGGTTTTGGAAGTTCCTATTTCTCTTGAATTAGTACCTCAAAATATAAAATAAATCGTTTTCTAAATTTAAAGCTGCTCTTCCATAAATTTGTCATTTCGGCTCGAATTTTACGTAGATTATTTTAGTTATTTTTTTGATACATATGTTTTAACCATAGATTGTACAATGTTTTTTACTGAACACAGGGATACAGGGTCAATATAACAAATTTCCGAAAATATACATAATTATTTTGTCCATAATATATGCATTAGTTTCTAGTTAGATATTGTGAACTCTCGATTTTGCTATTATTGAAAAATGTAATCTTAAATCACTGGATCCAATAGGCTGTAGTTCCTACCGTTAACTAGTTCTAAAACACAGTTTTTGTAGTTTTAAAAAAGGTTACATTGTGCAGGTTTAACCAATGACCGTGTAACCTTTTCATTCAAAATATGGCAACAATCCATTTTAGCAACGCAACCTAATATTTAATATATAGCTATAGCTAATCTGACCACTGTCAATACAACCTAACTTAATTTAGTAGTATTGCGTTGAGAATAGTTCTAACTTCAAAAGCACTTGACCTAATCATGTTAGACTTACAAATCATTTTTTTCTCTTTCCAATTATTCCTTTTAACCAGCCTTATCATTCAAGTTGGACACGTTAGCTTCATTATATGCAGTTGTTATGCTTGTAAGAAGTTCTTGATTGTGATTTAGGAACATGGGCTATTTTGTAAAAATATTTCTTAAATTAATAAGCTAAGATAGGATCAGTAATTGTTTTTTTCGAGTTCTCAGTTGTCATGAACTCACTGTTATTGATAACAACTAGGTGTGTTGGACTGTGTAATGTACTGTCCTTGTGTAATGAAAGTTCTAACTTTTTCTACCCTATATTACCTTCAGGTGAATGGCAATGCTTTTGCATTTATTTATACTATATCAACTTCTACCATGTGGAAACTTTGCTTTTATGAGGAAGTTATTACGTAACACAGGGACAGCGGAACAGTCAAAAGAAGGTGAGGAATAAATCATTACATTGCATTTTGTTATAGAGCATATTTTTATGTTGAAATATTGTTTTAAAAGTTTGTGATTTTGTCCCCTAGTTTTCATGGAGGAGGCAGCATCAAACGCATTCTTAGGACGCCATCTGTTGGCTAACCGATTTGACTTTGAGTTGTTTACTCCGGGGAATTTGGAGCGGGAGTGCAATGAAGAACTCTGCAACTACGAAGAAGCACGAGAGGTCTTTGAAAATATCCCACAGACAGTAAGTGATACTGAGATCATGTTTATCCTGTATTTGTATAATAGGCCTAGATATGACATCAACCCTAATATAATCTGTATGTTATGTTTGCAG
Source organism: Umbra pygmaea (assembly GCA_016801145.1). NCBI lineage: Eukaryota > Metazoa > Chordata > Actinopteri > Esociformes > Umbridae > Umbra > Umbra pygmaea. The sequence goes on along the minus strand of JACXGM010003907.1, from coordinate 30,892 downwards.
GATATCTTCTGGAAACAATACATTGAGGGTAAGATAAGTATAACAAAATTGAATTACACAAATCATGTACAGTGCATCCGGAAAGTATTCACTGTGCTTTACTATTTCCAAATTTAGTTATGTTTAGGGACTGTTCTTTATTTATTTAAGGGGCTACCGGAGGAGTTTTGGGATCTTTAGTCAAAATAGACCTGACCCTCCCTTCGCTAGCAATAAATCTTTCTATGATGCTCCAAAATGATTGGGAAAAGAGGCATGACCCTCCCCAACAATTTATTGATACCTTCTATACTGGTTTGCCCTTGGCAAAGATGTACAGATAGCCAGTGTTTTTTTACAATCATGACTTAATCTCTGCTTTCTCATCTTACACATCACACTACACCAATATGGTGGCCATTTTAGTAGATTTACTCACTAACATTGTTGTGGAAACACAATAAGCATGGAAACTAAATGCACACTTCCTGCATTAGTGCATTACTTCATATATTAAGTTACTCCTCTAGTAAACTAGTATTCACATGAAATAAAACAATTAAACATTGAGACCATTCAACAAAGCACACTGGGTAATAACCAGGGACATGCACAGACATTTTGGGGGGGCTCAAGTAAAAAAAGCACCCTATACGCGCACGCATGCTTGCATGCATAGACACACACACACACACACCCTTTCCAACTGTCTATTATTTGAATTTCCCAATGTTGCCACAACCATTTATATTCACACAATATGTTCTGAGTGTTTTCATTAAAGTAATATAATTCAGTCAGGCTGTGTTCAGTTGATCAGACCAATCAGTTATGAGTAGGCTAGAATAGACAAACTGCCTAAAGGTGACAGGGGTCAGATTGTTCAGTGGTTCGGTAGTGAGACTTGTAAGCATTTACCAACCCTATATATGTCTGGGCCCCCATCCTAAATATTTTCATATCAATAGTATTACAGTATGTATTATTAAGATATGATCAGTGCCTGCAGTCCTCGTCTTCCAATACCAGAAAAAACAGGGATTGACTGTTCGACAGCTATATTATCGGTGTAACTTGCACTTTAAAATTTCGTCACATTCACCACAAAACATACATTTTCAATTGTATACACCAATGTTAAGGGTAACTTCAGCTTTAAAACGATGTGTAAATTGTGTATCAACTTTGAATATTGGGCTCAGTGGAGCCAGTTAATGAAGATAGCTACCCAGATCAGCTGAGAAAAGCCCACTGTTTGTTTTTCAGCACGATGTGCAGTACACAGCATGCTTCTGCGGGTTGCAAACTAAGTTATCCTGTCCAGTGAATAATATATTGTTTTTAACACATTGTAGATTGCTTGCTACTCATTTAAAAGTTAAATAATATAAATAGGCCAGCTAGCCAGAAACTTATCTAAAATACATGCATTGCTGAGTACCGATTACTTAACTCACGGTGTGAGAGAATCGTTTTCATCTTCCCTGTACTGCAGGTAAAGTTGGAACGAACCATTTCTGAGAAGGGGTAGAGGAAGGCCCATAAATATACGAAAATAACATTGTAGAGAATGTGACTGGTATACAATCTTTTAGGATTAAAAATATTATTTAAAAAATGTAACACCCGCCAAGAGGGCACTTTTGAATCTGCGGGGAAAAGGGTCTCTGTGCACGTGCCTGGTAATAACAAATTTAACTCATGAACTGGTTGCTATGGACTTGTCACTAGGCTTCCTCAGTCACTGTATATTTTAGCATATAGGTAAAGCTGCCGAAGCTGAACATTATCCAAAACTCAATTTCTCAAATGAGCGTCAATATGGGTGGGGGATGGTGCAAATTTAATTGTTTATTTTTTTGGGGTCAGACCCATCTGCCAGTAATGGGGGGCCGAGACTGAGACCTACATGGAAAAATATGCACCAAACAACCACTTTGAAAGTTTGCTGTTTTCATGAATACAAAAGTTGGGTGACCCCTCGCCTAGACTAAAAAATGTTGAGTGACCCTCCCTTCAACAAAGAATAAGAACAGATGACCCTCCCCTATTTTCCTCCAGTGGTCCATTCCATAAATACCAAACGGTCGCTTACACCCTTATTCCAAAATGGAATAAATTAATTATTTCCCTCCCATTTTACAAATAATCCCCCATAATGACAATGTGAAAGTGTGGTTGAAACCTTTGCAAATTTATAAAAATGAAAAAAGCACATGTACATAAGTATTCACAGCCTCTAATCAATGAATTGTTAAAGCACCTTTGGCTGCAATTACAGTCTCAAATCTTTTTGATTATGATGCTACAAGTTTGGCACACCTATTTTTGGGCAGTTTCTCCCATTTGTCTTTGCAGGACCACTCAACCACCATCAGTTTGGATGGGTAGCATCAGTGCACAGCCATTATCACATCTCTCCAGAGATGATCAATCAGGTTTAAGTCTGGACTCTGGCTGGGCCACTCAAGGACATTCACAGAGTTGTCTTGTAGCCACTCCTTTGTTATCTTGGCTGTGTGCTTTGGGTCATTGACCTGTTGGAAGATGAACCTTCGCCACCAGTCTGAGGTCCAGAGTGCTCTGGAGCAGGTTTTCAGCAATGATGTCTCTGTACATTGCTGCATACATCTGTCCCTCGATCCTGACTAGTCTCTCACTTCCTGCCACTGAAAAACATGCCCACAGCATGATGCTGCCATCATGCTTCACTGTAGGAATGGTAATGGCCAGGTGATGAGCGGTGCCTGGTTTCCTCCAGACATGACGCTTGCCATTTAGGCCATAGAGTTCAATCTTTGTTTCATCAGACCAGAGAATTTTGTTTCTCATGGTCTGGGAGTCCTTCAGGTGCCTTTTGGCAAACTCCAGACAGGCTCACATGTGCCTTTTACTGAGGAGTGGCGTCCGTCTAGCCACTCTACCAAACAGGCCTGATTGGTGGAGTGCTGCAGAGATGGTTGTTCTTCTGGAAGGTTCTCCTCTCCACAGAGAAATGCTGGAGCTCTGTCAGAGTAACCATTGGGTTCTTGGTTACCTCCCAGACTAAGGCCCTTCTCCCTCGATTGTTCAATTTGGCTGGGCGACCAGCTCTAGGAATAGAGGCCAGCAGCGTAGAGCCCTGTATTGCACTGCTGGTTTGTTTCTAAAGCTAAGCAGGGTCGGGCCTGGTTAGTCCCTGGATGGAAGACCAGTGCTGCTGGAAGTGGTGTTGGAGGGCCAGTAGGGGGCACTCTTCCCTCTGGCCTAAAGATCATTCCCAATGCCCCAGTGCAGTGATGGGAACATCTGCCCTGTGTAGGGTGCCGTCTTTCGGATGGGACGTTAAATGGGTGTCCTGACTCTCTGTGGTCATTAAAAATCCCATTACACTTATCGTAAGAGTAGGGGTGTTAACCCTGGTGTCATGGCCAAATTCCCAACCACCTAATAATCACCCTCCTTCCTAATTGGCATATGTAACTACTCACCTCTCCACCTGAGCTGATGTGTGGCGAGCGTCCTGGCGCAAAATGGCTGCCGTGCATAACCCAAGTGGGTGCTACACATTGGTGGTGGATGAGGTAGGCTTCCCCCTCACTGTGTTATGCGCTTTGAGTTCCTTGGAAGGAAAGCGCTATATAAGTTGAATGTATTATTATTATTATTATTATTATTATTATTATTATTATTATTATTATTATTAGTCCTGGTGGTTCCAAACTTCTTCTATTTACGGATGATAGAGGACACTGTGCTCATTGGGACTTTCAATGCTGCTGATATTTTTCCTCCCCAGATCTGTGCCTCGATACAATACTGTCTCTGAGGTCTACAGACAATTCCTTGAACTTCATGGCTCGCTTTGTGCTCTGACATGAACTGTTAACTGTGGGACCTTATATACACAGGTGTGTGCCTTTCCAAATCATGTCCATTTAACTGGATCAGGTTGTGAAAACATCTCAAGGATGATCAGTGGAAGCACAATGCACCTGAGCTAAATTTTAAGTGTTGTGCTTTTGTTTTTTATTTTTTTATAAATTTATTAAGATTTCAACCACACTTCTTTTTCATTGTCATTATGCGGCATTGATTGTAGGATTTTGAGGGAAATAATGAATTTAATCTATTTCAGAATAAGTGTGAAACAAAACAAAATGTGGAAAAAGTGAAGCGCTGTGAATACTTCCTGGACTTCCAGGCACTGTATGTCATTACCTAGCTATTTGTCATTGTACTACTAATTGGAGTAGTCTAGTAGCAAAGAGCCTGGGGCAAATATGGAAAAAGGTGTCTGGTTCTTTTCTGAGCCAGCAAGCCAACAAAATATACTTATCTTTGTGTCCGTATGTTTCTGCTTATTACAAGGAATGTGAATAAACACACTCCTTTAACTACAGTAATAGAACCAACTTAAGTATCAGGAAGTGAAGGTTAAGTTTCTGTATCTTCTGCTTCTCTAAGATTCAGGTTGCGTCAGTCTGTTAATGTGGCAAAGAATATTTAATTTATTTAAACCCAAAACTTGTTCTAATACCAGTATATCAAGAAGAGCATTTTACTGCATTCTGTGCTTTTTGGCTGTTTCTATTTGAAAATCAGCCGATGAGAGCAAATGTAGTGTTAATTGATTTATGATTTGTTTTTGGACTGGAGTAACAGTCAGTGGTGGTAATTTACTTGAGTAAAAGTACTTTTCTGAAGTACTCTGAGTTCACAAGTTTTGACATATGAAAGAAATGGAAAGAGTAAAGAAAATATAAATCATGGTCTTTGGTAAGATATGAACTCCATTTACCTGATCATTTTGGTCTTAAGTAGGGACTTTACGAAAATTTGTGAACTCGGAGTACTTTAGGAAAGTACTTTTACTCAAGTAAATTACCACCTCTGGTAACAGTTGCAGTTTTGAGGCTCAACGTGAGGGTTCTGAGACCTCAGTAGGCCTATTTTAATCGCTGTGCCGTTTTCTGACCTGAAGGTAGGCAGGAGCGAGTGACCACGTGTTGTTATTGTGCAATCCCACAGGTAAAGACAACCGGCCGTCACGGCTGGATGTGACTGCCCTCCTGGTGGGTCTGATTGTGGCGGGGGTGTCTGTCATAATCATTGGCCTCTTGGTTTGGTACTTCTGCCAGGGCCGGTGCAAGGATGACCACTCACATTCAGGGTGAGCTTGAAAAGGACTATTATTTCTAACAGAGTGACCTCGTATCAATAGCTTGAGCGGGAAGTGTAATTAGCATTATGTGTATTTTGAGTTGTGGGTGTGATTAGCTTTAGACGCAGGGTTGGTGTGACTGAGAGTGAATGTGTGTTTGTTTCGGATGTCAGGCTGCTTAGCGAGGATCTCTTCTTTCAGGTTCATCTCCTGCCTGGCGGGAACCAAGGACCTATGATTTGCCAACTAGCGTGTGCCTTTAAAGAGGCACCATTGCAAACCCAACCTTGTCAATGCAAACTAACCCTAACTCTAACATTAGTGTTCTAGCAGGACCCAAAAGGTGCCACTTTAAAGGTTCCATCTGCTACATTTAATCTAAATGTGGATTGAGTATGCGGCAAATTCCCAACTCCATATGCACCAGTGGAGGCCGGGAAAACTTAAATGTGGAGGATGGGCTCATATTAACGCCTGGACAGAATGAAGTCACACACATTAAACATAGTGTGAGTTACCATTCCATTTCCTCGATTTAATATGAGCTCATTCTCCTCACCGGCCTCCACTGCTACGCACCCATGCGGCCCTGACAGTGCACGCTTCCTGACTGCGTGTCTTCTCGTCAACTCTGCCAGGGCACGTCCACGGCGCAGTAATGCCTCCCTGATTATGCGGAGGCTGGAGGAAGTCTCCCTGCAGCCGCCGCCGCCGTTGATGCCCCCCCTGGAGGAGATTTCCCCGCCAGGCCTTCCCTCGTATGAGGACGCCGTTGGAAAAACAGGAACACATGACGCCCCCCCTCCACCTTATCCTGGGTAGGAACATGCAGTACCATTCAAACGTGTTAGAACCCCCAGGGTTCTTCAGGTTTATGAACGAAATTCAACATGGTGGCATTAAACTAATAAAAATATACACATGACATTACCAATGTTGCTAATATCTATTGCTGTTAATAATTAAGCAACATTTTCAGCAGCCATTTATTCATGGCCTAATGATGAAAAAACTTCAGCTCATCCATAATTAAACATATTTTGACTATAATTTCTGATCAATTTAAAGCCAGCTTGGTGAACGAAGGTATCTATTTCTATCAAAAAACGCAAATTCCTGAGTGTTCTAAAACATTTTAAAGGAACACTCCAGACCCCTAAACAGCTAAAAATTGTTGTCGGTCATGTTTCCGACACGACAAACACTGAAAACGCCTTCTCAGAGCATTCGGTAATTCCCAACTCAGCCACCGTATGTGTCCGGAAATTCCTACAGTGACGACACCGCAACATTTTCAAAACTACAGCTAGATTCAGGGGAGGGGTTTGGTTGACTTCCTGATCTTTATTTGTCACATTTTATTCTCCATTCAACTCGATTAATAGATTGACTCAATTAAAAACGGAACAGTTTATAGTTTAGAAAATGTTGCGGTGACCTCACTGTAAGAATTTGCGGACCCATACTGTGACCGAGTTGGGAATTACCGAACGTGCTGAGGTGTTTTTAGTGACTGTCGTGTCGGAAACATGATCGGCACAATGATTTTGAGTTGTTTAGGGGTCTGGAGTGTTCCTTTTAACCAGTAGTGTATATACATACACACACACACACACACACACACAATTAAGCTAGTTGTGGGTGCTACAACGAAAGGTGAGGCCAAAGGAGAGTTAAGCATAGCCAATCTGAAATGCTTAGCTAGTTAGAGGTACACCCAAATAGGGTTCAGTCTGTTACCTCAGTCTCATAGCGACCATGAAGTAGTTGTTTCCTCTGGTTACAATGCTTATTTGGGAGGGATGTAGATTTGGGGACAATATAACAGACATGCAACACAAACCTATACCCTTGTCATTGGTCACAGTGTTCTGTGTTCAGTGAAAACACTGCTACACTCAGAGCATACCAAAAATGTGCTCTCTGAATTTCCTTCTAATGATATTTAAAATGACATTGTAGTAATATAGCTGGTGCTCTTATCCAGAGAGTCGTACACTAAGAATAGTGACATCCCCTGGAGCAAGTTAAGGCAACATTAGGCCCACATGGGAATTGAACCACCACCTGTCCACAGAGCCAACTGAACAGCACACTGCCATTCTTGTTTCTTCCTCACAGGTCTCGACCTGGAAGTATTCGACGATAAGAATGATTCTACCTCAATGGAGGAACATCTCCATACTTAGTGTCATCAACCGGTACTAACGATGTTTAGATATCTACTTTATATGATTTGTACTTGATTATGCATGTGCAAAATGGAATTTCATTGTATTGAACTAACTTTTGATAATTGTAAATCTGTTAGCCTGGTTAGCTGTTCCCCACTGCTAAACTTATTTATTAATTTTCCTGACATTTAGCTATTTCTCTGTGCCAAAATGTATTTTATTACTATATTCCTCACTTTAACGATTGAGTTTTGTTGACATTATCTACTGTAACCTGTCCACTCCTTTGCTTTAATGAATGACAAATGAATTATCCAAGGTCTGTTTTCATTTGGTATGAGCATAGGATTGACAGAAAGACCTAAAGCGTTCACATTCTCTGAATCATATGAAATGTATGTGATTTTGTAAGCCCCTTCTCAGGTAGATCATCGGATATAAATTAGTGCTTGACTAGAATGGCTTGTCCTGTATAGATTTAGGTGCAGGGACTCTGTAGTGCAGAAATTGAAGCAGTGAGCCATTTTTAGGCGCTGTACTAATATCCAGTTAGGTCCTCATTGCCTACCTTGCTGTAAATTGTGATAAAGTCTGCGCATCTTACAGGAGCATGATTTTGTAAATAGTAGCCACTTGTGTGACATGCATCACAATGTTTTGGTCTTTGGGTTTTATATCTTTGAACAATGAAGTTGAAATGTTCAGAATGTGTGTTGGTGCTTGGTTTGTGTGATTGTGAAATTCTGTCGAATGTTGAAATTGTCTGCTTATATTTTAATAAATGTACATTATAATTTTGTCATGTTACTTGATGTTTGAATGATTGTTTGCTATTGGCTTATCACAGAATGTTCATAATAAAAGTATATTTTAAAATGCATTAAGTGTAGCAGTGCCAAATTCAGGTCAATTATACACAAAAGCTTGTTGTTGATAGTCAGGTAATCACGTTAGGGTGCAAATGTCTTTTAAATATTGTATTTAAAGTGTACATTTTCATTAATATGGACATACATAATTTCAGAAATTGGTAGCACTTCTGCAAAGTTCACTATATATGCACGCAAAATATTGCCCCATTATTATCATGAAGCAACTCGTAGCAAACTCTTCGAACTCATTAGGTTTTGGTGGTGCATCCTGGGAAATAAACCAACATGGGGACCTGATCCAAGTACCAAACCACCATGCAGTACCCGCATAGTTTTTGATCAAGGGACCTGAACAATGGTTATCATCAAAGCTTCATGCTAAAGGAAAGCGGCTAAAATTTCTCCGGACTATAAAAGCTTACAACTATAGTGCACTTGGCGATCTATGGTCTGTAAGAATGTGATTGTTTTATCCGGCCCCGCGCTCGTATGTGTGCCTGCCGCTTCACAAAACTCCATCGGGGAAGTGCATCACTCCCAGCCTTCGTCGGATGATGGACAGGAATTACCCGAACTCCAGTTTCGCAGACCCGCTTGCTCAACCAGCGCAGACCGTTGCCTGGGCCTATGAGCGGAGCCCCGCAAACATAAAGCCAAGGTAAAAGGGATGGAGAGTCCGGGTCACCTTCCACGGAAAATTCCGGTGATGGAAGGCCTAGAACAACAAACAGAAATGTATGACAACCTGTTAAAGTTAACGCGTCGTTCTATTAAACGATTGGATCTGTGTCTTACATGTAGGTAAATACTTAGTTATTGACAACACATTAACCCGAGGTTGGAAAATGTTGCCTTGGACACAAATGCTGTAGTAGCACACAGTCGGCTACGTAGCTACATGCTATAATACTGTTGCACGTTAATTGCCATTATGCGCAATGCACTGCATTTAAGTGTTAATGCAAGACAGAAATCAGGTCGATTACTGTCATTGAGCGCTGGAATCAACCATCATAAAGTAGGAAACTAAGTCGTCCTCTTCTTCGCACTAAGGTCCAAACTCGCGCGTCCTAAATTGGATACAATTTGACAACATTAGTGTGCGTGAGACCTGTTAACTAATGTTATGTTCAATAAACTGGAGTTCTTGACATGGATCCATTTTAAGTTGCCTAGTTGAAAATGAACGATAAGCAGATGTCCACAATTTGTTGACTGTCTGATGGTAGTCAAGTCTGAATGTTTACATCTAAACAAGGCTGCAGCTACTTGAGTCCTCAACACAATTAAAATGATTAAAGTCATGCTTCCCACACGTGCATCTTGTATTTGTGTGGAACAGTGTGGGAGTAGTGTTGTTCATGTGGTTTATATCATTTGTTGTCCGCTATATGTATTATTGTTAAACTAGGCGTAATTGAAACACTGTTAACACGGTTCTGTGGTGCCTCATCCGGTGTTAAAGGATAATTTAACTTTTTTCCCCAACTTAACATAAGGTGGTTACTTAATTTGATTTGATTTTACCTAAAAGTGATTTTACCATTAAAAGTATGTTCACATACTTTTCATAGAATCTTAGCTAGCTAATTCTAGTGGGGGCGGCTAATTCTATCATAGCTAAAATTTGCAAACTGCAAATGATGTGAACATACTTCAGAAACTGAATGTTGGAATAATTGATCTATAGGTATTCACCAATAAATGGGCTGGAATTTGCCTTTAAATACTCATGGCTAACTGCAAATGATCTCCCGGTTTTCGTGGCCGATTTGAAGAAAAACCTAAAACACAGGCTAACATTCGTTGATTCAACTTCTTGTCTCACCAATTCGTATCATGGCTCGAAATATGTTTGAATTGACTCACGCCGTCGCATGACCTGCATACCATTTTTAAATGATCGTCCATGAGTGAAAAACGGACTGTCATAGACACATTTTTCTTGGAAAAGTTAAACACTGACAACACTGATGACAGGTCATTGAACAGTTAATCATTTTCCCCACGCTGTTTCACTCAGCAACCTGTGCTCACCACAGCAAGCCATCTCATATAGAAAATAGCTGCAATGAGCTGCACAATTAATCTCCTTCCATTGAGATATTCTGAAACTACATCCATCCATATGTATTATATAACCGCTCCATCCCATTACAGCTATCATATGTTTGTATATAATTGTGTGTAAAAATGTGTGTGTGCTGTTCCTATAAATTGCACATAATCTGCAGCATTACAGATTGTGTACAGAATAAAGGTGAGTCTGCTTTATGCCTTGTATAGATTTAGGCTATTTAGCCCACTCCCTGCAGGAAGAGGAAACTGAGGTGGAGCAATGGATGCCCACAGATGAAGATAAAACTGGGCCATTCCTATTTAAAAGTAGCAGTGGGTTAGTTCCTGGGTTAGGGTTTGTCATATATAAGTCTAGCTCCACTCACTCTGCTGTTAGTAACTTTTGTGGATATGGTTCTGGGCACTCCTAAAGCCTACACATATTTTGGTCAATGCTCATTTCACTTAGCTACTGAAAGTGACTGGAATGAGTTGCGAAAGATGCTTAAGATAAAAAAATACTCACCTATAAATATGTGCGATGGTATAGAATTGTCCATAAGTCATGGTAGTGCATTGGTTTCGGTGAAGTGCTACTTTGTCTCAAACATTTTGAGTATCTAACCTGTAATCATTATTTTGAGTATCTAAGCTGAAAGGCCAGTTAACACCCAGTTTGATAAATGGATAATCACTGGAAATGTAGGCCACAAGCTGCCCTAGTTATGCTAGCTGCTTGGTAAGGACAGTCACGGACTGCTTACAGCCAATAAGTTAGACAATGAGATTCAATCTTTAGCAAAACCCTGACTACCTGTTTTCTGACATTATAGAATACGCATGTTTCACATGTTGAGTCCATTAATAGCTTGTGTTGGCAGACCACTCATTTTCATCTACACTCGGTAGATATTTCAGTGTGTACAGCCATCTAGTATTGTGTCGGATGCCCCTTCGCCTATAGAACATTTATTAGGCCATTTTCTACAGGTTTCACATGCTGATGCAAAGGCATCCCGCAGTTATCACAAATGTCACGGTGGTCGGTACATTCATGCTCAACAACCATTTCATCCCATTCTGTCGTTCTTCATGGAACAATGCAGGCTTTTTGATGAGGCTCATTATCTTGCGGAAGGTTTTCACAAGACAAAGTGTAAAAAAGTCTCTCAGCTGTTATAAAGTGACCTACTGTTCTCTTTATTACAACACTGCCACTAACCTGTAAGGCCCACAGAACCTATTGATGGGCAAAACAAGGCTTTCCAAAATGCAGAGACAATTGAAACATTTGAGTCGAGGCTTTTGAAACACTCAGCCTTTACTCGACAGTGACAGCTGCTGTCATCTTCAATTATGGCACACAACATTCTTAAGGTGAAATCCACCACGGGTATTCGGACGTTTCTGTGGCCGGACTAAATGATTCACGTCCTTCATCGCAAACTGCATCGTTTCGAAACGGGTTGATTTCACTTGAGTTATTATGACGGGACAGCAAATTTACACTGTTATACAAGTTGTACACTCACTACTTTACATTGTAGCCAAGTGTCATTTCTTCAGTGTTGTCACATGAATAGTTCTAATCAAATATTTACAGAAATGTGAGGGGAGAACTCACTCTTTTGTGAGTTACTGTAGGTATCTATACAATTAGCAGTGGCAAGTGGAGTTGAAGAACTCACTCTTTTGTGAGTTACTGTAGGTATCTATACAATTAGCAGTGGCAAGTGGAGTTGAAGAACTCACTCTTTTGTGAGTTACTGTAGGTATCTATACAATTAGCAGTGGCAAGTGGAGTTGAAGAACTTACTCTTTTGTGAGTTACTGTAGGTATCTATACAATTAGCAGTGGCAAGTGGAGTTGAAGAACTCACTCTTTTGTGAGTTACTGTAGGTATCTATACAATTAGCAGTGGCAAGTGGAGTTGAAGAACTCACTCTTGTGAGTTACTGTAGGTATCTATACAATTAGCAGTGGCAAGTGGAGTTGAAGAACTCACTCTCTTGTGCGTTACTGTAGGTATCTATACAATTAGTAGTGGCAAGTGGAGTTAAAGAGAACTCACTCTTTTGTGCGTTACTGTAGGTATCTATACAATTAGCAGTGGCAAGTGGAGTTGAAGAACTCACTCTTGTGCGTTACTGTAGGTATCTATACAATTAGCAGTGGCAAGTGGAGTTGTATTCCTCGCTTGTGACACTTGCTTATATTTGAACCTACACATTATGATTTTCCCCGCAATATGCGTTTCTCGACGTTCCAGAACAATTTCATTTACATTTATAGCGCTCCCGTTGGGCTCCTTCGAACAATTTGTCGCAAATTGCAGCTATTCTATAGAGATCCACACGTGAACACAAAATTTACATTATATGTGGCTGACAGCTCTCCTAATGTAAACGGGCACTAATTTTATAGGGCCCTAACGTGTAGAGGGGCCCTCTAAGACATCTTATGTAAAGGGCCTGGACTATCATGCTACGGCCATGGTCCTACTCACTAACAGAACAACAAAGCTTTCACCTTGGTTGTTGGGGGATTGTTCTGTTGGATTTAACCATAGAAATGTAATGGATAGAAAGGTCATTCCAATTCAAATCAATGTAGTTCAATGGCCTTTCTATCCATTCTATTTCTATGGTTTTTACCTACTCCACAGCACCGTTTGAGGCCGGGCAGTTTACAATCTGGTTGAGTGTGTGTGTAGGTTATACAGTAGCCACTAGTACTGTGCCTTTACATAATTTTGAAAGTAGGCTAGACCGAACGTGCTTGAAACCTGTTTTTGATGTCGGTTTCTTCAACTGCTCATAGTGTGCTTGAGTGTTCTCCAGAAGAATGTCTTGGCCACCATCTGTCTTTAGAGAGAAACCGGCCTGTCAAACTTTCATCACCGTACGTTTGAACTCAGGGTGTTAAAGTTTGACTTAGGCCCGGGCTTACAGCTGTGTGTTGTCCACAGACCGCTGTTTTTCTCCCTTACAGATGTGTGTTGTCCACAGACCGCTGTTTTTCTCCCTTACAGATGTGTGTTGTCTACAGGCCGCTTTTTCTCTTCTTTACAGCTTTGTGTTGTCCACAGAGCGCTGTTTCTCTCTTGGCTGGAAAAACAGTCAATTAAGCCAAATAATAAAAAATTGAACATTTTCACAGCATAGAAAGGAAATGGAGCCATACAGACTAGCATGTTTTGTTTTATTACTTTAATAAAACGTTAGTGCTAGCCTTAGGTATGCCATGAATCATGTTTGTAAGTGACTTGTCATCTTTACATTATTATGCATCTTTACACCACGGCCCAACCTAAAATATCATCTAAATATACATTTAGCTTTCTCTGTCCATATATTTTCCTGTGCGGGTTAAAATATGACACTGCTTTCATTCATAACCTGACTACTTGGCCCTAAACAGCCTGAGATCACCTGTACATAAATAATTCACCCGTGTGGCGATAACTGGGTTCAGATTTCTCAATTGTTAGGGGGTGAGTCTTGTATTCGGAATGCTGCTTGTTTGATTTTATATTGGCCAAATTACGTTTTGTCCTTGAGCAAGGCATTTTCCCCTATGATGCTCCAGGAGATGTTCCTGTAATTACTGTTAAGTTGTTGTGTATAAAAGCATCTGCTAACTGACTACAATATAAACAGTTGATGCTAGTTTCAGTGCTGTTCAGGAAGAGAGGGCACCAGAAAGCTAGTAAGAACTTGTATGTGCTTACTACTGTAATCAGAATTTGAAATATGATTCAAATTGGAGTAAAGAAACTGTGTAAAAAAAGAACTGACGTGTTTTGTAGTTTGACAGTACATAACCTTACAGTGAAGTATTTAGCACACACTTTATTTGTTGACTTTCAGGAGCAATTATGGTTAAGTTCTTTGCTTAAGGGGACAACAAACAGGTTTTTTGATGTTTACGCTCAGGGATTAGAACCTGTGAACTTTCCGCTAATGCACCAACCCTCTTACAACTTTTAGAGTGTAGTATACTCTGTGTTCCACTCTAATGGATTGTACTGATCCCTACAGTATTGTTTACACAATTTTACATAATTCATAACTCAGTAAAAATACAAGTATTGTTTGGAGAATTCAACAAAGCCAACACAGTAACTCTGCCTCTCAGAAACAATTTATGAAAATGAGTGCAGATAAGCACAGGAAAAACCTAAGAGAGAGAGCTAAGTACATTTGGCCTTTTGATTTTAGGTACTGTCCTACTGAAAGGGTATTTTCTCGGTAGATAAACAGCTCTCCCTCTTAGGTTTTTCCTGTGCTTATCTGCACTCATTATTTTCATTTGAATATCTACCCCAGATATATCTATCTTCACCATTTTCAAGCATGGCAAAATCACAGCACCATGCTTGATAATGTGAAGACAATAACTGAGTAGTGTTGTTTTGGATTTGACCCAAATACAAGGCTTTGCATTTAGTTTAAAACAGGTTTTGTTTGCAGTACTACCGTACTTGGTTGTTTTTTTTATGAATCATGAATGCTGAAAGCCATGGTATATGAGATTGTACACCACATGTAGGAAATCGTATCGTTTTTTTATTGATCTAATTGCATTGGGAACCGGTTAATATGACCAATATGGAAAATCTCAGGGTTTTTAAGAAGTACCACAGCTAAGCTGTGTCTAGACAATACACAATAGGTTGTGTCTAAAAACAGCTCCTTTTTATTTATTTTGCCCATGTAGACCACCCCCTTCCGTCTTATTATTTTTAAGCCAGGTGGTTGTGAATCCTACATGCTGATAGCTGTGGTATATGAGACTAACATCATGGGTATGACATCACATTGTACACTTTTTCCTGCACTAATTCCATTAGTAACCAGTTTATAAAAGCAATAAGGCATCTCTGAGGTTTGTAAAATATTGCTATGTGTTGTGTCCAGGAACTCTGAGATGCGCCGTGCCTACGAACAGCTCTTAGCTGTGCTGCCCTACAAAGGCTAACCGCAATATCTACGAAAAGAGTGAAACTTAAACCCTAGCCTAACGTAGGTCAAATCAGCAGTCATGGTTTTTGGGCATAACAATTACCTCATGAATACATGTACAATTTGTGCAATATCACTTATACACTTAACTAATTTGGCTGGCCAGGTTATATATACATGTCGCATATGTGAAGAAAGCTAGGAATCTAGCTAATGTCTCTGTTTTACAATAGCTACAGTTGTATGCAAAAGTTTATGCAGAGGAACTAGTACAATGTTCTGGAATGGCCATCCCAGTCCCCAGACCTGAATTTCATTAAAGATCTGTGGGGTGAATTGAAGTGGGCTGTCCATGCTCGGCAACCATCAAACCTAACTGAATTGGAGATGTTTTGCAAGGAGGAATGGTCCAAAATACCTTTATCCAGAATCCAGACACTCATTACAGGCTATAGGATGCGTCTAGAGGCTGTTATTTCTGCTAAAGGAGGCTCAACTAAATATTGATTTGATAATTATGTTGGGCTGGCCAAATTCATGTACCTGTCCATTTCGTTTTGATGCATATTGCACATTTTCTGTTCATCCAATAAACCTAATTTCACTTTGAAATATTACTTTGTCCTTCAGTTATTTGATAGATCAAAATGAAATTCATCCAAACACCCATTTGTTTATAAATGAAAATCATGGAAATTGTCAGGGGTGCCTGAACTTTTCCATATGACTGTATAACAACAACAAACATTACACTTCAAAATGTGGCTACGTGCCTTGTAGACATGCCTCATAAAATAGGTGGTTTAAAATCACTGCTCACAACTACATTTTTTTGTTTATATATACAGTGCCTTGCGAAAGTATTCGGCCCCCTTGAACATTTCAACCCTTTGCCACATTTCAGGCTTCAAACATAAAGATATAAAACTGTAATTTTTTGTAAAGAAGCAACAACAAGTGGGACACAGTCATGAAGTGGAACAAAATTTATTGGAAATTTCAAACTTTTTTAACAAATAAAAAACTGACAGATTGGGTGAGCAAAATTATTCAGCCCCTTTACTTTCAGTGCAGCAAACTCTCTCCAGAAGTTCAGTGAGGATCTCTGAATGATCCAATGTTGACCTAAGTGACTAATGATGATAAATAGAATCCACCTGTGTGTAATCAAGTCTCCATATAAATGCACCTGCTCTGTGATAGTCTCAGAGGTCCGTTAAAAGCACAGAGAGCATCATGAAGAACAAGGAACACACCAGGCAGGTCCGAGATACTGTTGTGGAGAAGTTTAAAGCCGGATTTGGATACAGAAAGATTTACCAAGCTTTAAACATCCCAAGGAGCACTGTGCAAGCAATAATATTGAAATGGAAGGAGTATCAGACCACTGCAAATCTACCAAGACCCGGCCGTCCCTCTAAACTTTCAGCTCATACAAGGAGAAGACTGATCAGAGATGCAGCCAAGAGGCCCCTGCTCTCTCTGGATGAACTGCAGAGATCTACAGCTGAGGTGGGCGAGTCTGTCCATAGGACAAGAATCAGTCGTATACTGCATAAATCTGGCCTTTATGGAAGAGTGGCAAGAAGAAAGCCATTTCTGAAAGATATCCATAAAAAGTGTTGTTTAAAGTTTGCCACAAGCCACCTGGGAGACACACCAAACACCAAAATGAAACCAAAATTTAACTTTTTGGCAACAATGCAAAACGTTATGTTTGGCGTAAAAGCAACACAGCTCACCACCCTGAACACACCATCCCCACTGTCAAACATGGTGGTGGCAGCATCATTGTTTGGGCCTGCTTTTCTTCAGCAGGGACAGGAAAGATGGCTAAAATTGATGGGAAGATGGATGGAGCCAAATACAGGACCATTCTGAAAGAACCTGATGGAGTCTGCAAAAGACCTGAGACTGGGATGGAGATTTGTCTTCCAACAACACAATGATCGAAAACCTACAATGGAATGGTTCACAAATAAAAATATATCCAGGTGTTAGAATGGCCAAGTCAAACTCCAGACCTGAATCCAATCAAGAATCTGTGGAAAGAACTGAAAACTGCTGTTCACAAACGCTTTCCATCCAACTTCACTGAGCTCGAGTTGTTTTGCAAGGAGGAATGGGCAAAAATCTCATTCTCTCGATGTGCAAAACTGATAGAGACATACCCCAAGCGACTTACAGCTGTAATCACAGCAAAAGGTGGCGCTACAAAGTATTAACTTAAGGGGCCTAAATAATTTTGCACACCCAATTTTTCAGTTCTTTATTTGTTAAAATAGTTTGAAATATCCAATAAATTTCATTCCACTTCATGATTGTGTCCCACTTGTTGATTCTTCACAATAAATTACAGTTACATATATTTATGTTTAAAGCCAGAAATGTGGAAAAAGGTCAAAGTCAAAGGGGGCCGAATACTTTCACAAGGCACTGTACATGTCTCCAATCTTCAGAAAAAAAACTCAGGAATTTAGCAAGTCTCCGTTTTACAATAGCTATATCGACCATAACATTACACGTCATAATGTGAGCTTACGTCCCCTGTAAACAAAGCTGTTCGATATTTTGCTTCAAAGAAAATTAAGGTGGACTAGAATCACGTTCCACAATTGCAATTCTTAGGTTATATATCCATGTCTCTTATCTTTAGAAAGCTTAGACACTCAGGAATCTTAGCAAATGTCTCTGTTTTACAATAGCTTTGACAATGGAAACAAGTCATAAAGTGAGGTACATGCCAAGTAAACAAAGCCATTACCTTGATAGCAGCTACTTACCAAATAGCAAAACAAACTGAGCTAATGACAAATAAACAAAAAAAAGATCATTCATTTTAACCAAAGATTGCCAGAGATACAGATTTGTTGTTCTGTCTCACGACCCAGATGTAAATGTCATCACGGTGAATTTTTTGTTGAAGTATACTTTTACAAATAATGCTATAGCTCATTGGCTGTTCACTCTATCATTAAAATCTTTTAGACATGTTGCCATTTCCTGGGGGACATGATTAGAAGTTTTTCCAGGACCCTATCACAATCTACGGCTTTGTAGTAGTCTTTCAAAGAGGATGTAGAAAAATAAAAACAGAAAATAATTATGCATTTTCTTTATTTCATCTTGTGCCATATTCACTGTGTACATAAAAAATAAATTTGACATCCAAAATATTCACAGTCTTTCCTTTTAAAGAAATCAACCATATGTTTCTCCTTGCTTCAGGTCCAGCGTAACAAGAGGTTAACTTTGGGAATGGTTTTTTTAGGCAGAATTTGACAATCAGGGGGTGATCCTCAATAGGTTAAAATAACTTTAAAGTAATTTTTTAAATGTCACTTTTTGCGTAGTTACTGCGGTTGACATTTGGAGGGCAGTGTGTAGGGCTGGGCGATATGGCCCGAAATGAATATCTCGATATATTTTGTAGCTTTAACGACTAAAGACATATATCTCTATATTTAATTATTTTTAAAGTTTGGAAAATGTGTACACATGTAAAGAAAAAAAGGGAATTTTCTTTATTAAAATGAACAGGTGAAGAATTGCACTTTCTTTGTCAAAGAGGTGTGCAAGACACAGATATTGTTTTGGAACATTTACCAATCTCTGTCAATTTAATATTCAAATCTATTATAGTCAAAGAATAATGCTCAATCAGATTGGATTTTGTAAGTAAGTATGACAAATAGAGCTGGCCAATATGGAAAAAATCAAATATCACAATATTGTTGACCAAATAGCTCAACATCGATATTGCGGTGATATTGTAGGGTTGACAATTGGTGCTTACAAAGAAATATTTACACAATGAGATTTTTGATAAATAATCATCATTGATGTGTATATTATAACTAAGGCAAACAATAGAAAAGCTAGAACAGTCTGGTAAGTTATAATCAGTATAATATCACAATATCGATATGATATTTTACCTTCTATATTGTAAATGGGCCTCTAAAAAATGCTATTTGTAGTGAGTGACCAAGTCTCTGAGCAGTGTTTACCTTTTTCTCTTCAGTCTCCCGAGTCCTGACGTAAACCTTCGTAGTTCATCCATTGCCGAGGACAGGTTAAACTTACTCGATGGCGAATATTGTAATATTAACAGACATCGATAAACCCTTCCCATATTGTAGCCTAAAAACACATTCATTTCACATACAGCTCTTTGTTTTTTCCCCATTACAACAATTTAGACTAAACAATTTGGTCTAATGGTGAAATCGAACTACTGTCCCCTCCTTCTCCAGCTCAGTAGGTTGACCGTCTCATTAATGTGTTTGGGTGTTTTAATACACCATTCACAGCAAAATTATTAGCTGGACCATGCGTAGGTAGAAAATGTATGTTTGTTATGGTTAAATTACAAATCAGACACACAGTATCTTCAGAACATTAATAATATGCTTTTTATGTCATTGTCCATGTGATGTAGCATATGATTTGTAGATCCACATTTGACTTCTGAAATCATTTGTTTGCCTAAACGAAGGAGATTAATACTTATACAATCCACTGTAGTTCTACCATTGCTTATATTCTGCAAACTTTCATAATCCTCAAGGGAGAATTTTTTTTCTTAAATTTATTGGTGGCAAATCATTTGAAACAAATGTGAGTGTTTATGTTCGTTTCGAATGGGCCTTTACTTCTAGAAAAAAAGGATATTAGATTGCAAAGACGGTCTTTTATGTATGTGCATTGTGGGATTTCACAGTGTCATTTGTTATAACGATACTTCACAGTCATTACATTATTTTAGTTAGGATACAACAATATTGATAAGAATCGTGTACAGACATTTTCAAGCTGTTTTACTGCTGACTGTGAAGTTTCTATACCATGACTTCAGATAAGATTATATTATTTGATTGTCACCCAGTAGTATTAATATAATCAAAAGTATTACTAATGATTTCAAACATGTGATACACATTTAGCACAGAATGTGTATCTGTGATATGTTGTCTGGCTTAAAAAATACAACCCACTGCTATATTACCGATTGGTACTTCCTTTTTTAGTCACAATTTCTTAATTATCCTCGCTTTCAAATTGCTTTCGCCATCAATCCCACTCATCTTTCACCCATTAATTCAACACGGGCTGTCAGTGATGTTCTCGAGCATTGTGGGCACGTGGCACGTACCTCAACGTGCTTGCACGTTGACTGCTGCTGCTTGATTGGCTTTTTGAGTTATATGCAAGTTAGTGACATTGTAGTTTGTGGAACGTTTAACTATAAAAACTAGCCTAGATGCCAGCCCGAACCCCGCCCACAACATTTTTGGTCGGGAAGTTCGGTCTGGACTCGATCCATTGAGAAGTAATTATGCTCGGTTCAGAAATCGTCGGGCCAATCAAATTGCCAGGGTGGGCTTTATACGATGATGGACAGATGATCTGCAGTTAAGTTTGCATCACGTCATCAAAGAGCGCTTGGTTTGAACTGGTTTACAACAAAGATGACTCCAGCTGGAGAATTGAGATGTATAGATTTCGCTATCGTGTCCGTTAATTAATTCGACAGCAAATTAATTTTAAAAGACGAACAGAGAACTGCAATCAAGACATTTGTCGAATGTAAAGATGTGTTTGCCGTCCTTCCTACGGGATTCGTCAATTATTGTATTGCTCTGATTGGTTGTAGGTCTATCCAATTAGTACAGAGTTTTTTTCGGTTAAGACACGCCTCATAACCAAAGCCCTATGGAGCAGTATCAGACTGACATTCTGACTAGAATATGAGTATGACGAAGTCAGGCTATATAATAACATGACTTTGGCGAAAATATTGACATACGTTTATCGTCGTTTATCATCTATATCATGATAAACATTTATATTGATTTATCTCCCAGCCTTGTGCTCGACCCGTCTTTTCAGAAATCACCATAGGTGTTCTATTGAGTTAAGATCAGGTGACATACTTGGCCACTAAAACAATTTCACCCTGGTCTTCCTCAGAAATGCAGCATAGGCTTGTATGTATGTTTTGGATCATTATCATGTTGACAGAGTACATGGCGACCAACGGTGCGGAGAGATGGTAGCAGTATTTCGCAGTACATCTGTGAATTCATGATGCCCTCAATGAAGTGCAATTCCCAGACACCTGCAGCACTCATAGAACCCCACAGAATAACACTGCCACATCATGCTTTACTGTGGGTACCACACATGTTTCATTGTTCTCTTCCCCCTTGCAACGCCATACAGATTGGATACCATCAGTTTGAATAAAATTGACCTTTATCTCATCTGAACAAAATATGGAGTCCCGATATTCTTAACTTTAGTCAACATGGGCCCTGGTAAATGCTTAACAGGCTTCTTTGTGCATGGGCTTTAGAAGTGGCTTCCTTCATGGACGACACCCTTGCATGCCACCACTCTGCAGTATACAACTTATCGGGTCATGTGAAACAGTCACCCCAGTTTGGCTTTCTGTAGCTTTAGCTAACTTCAGACTTGCATGGCGATTTTCCGCAACTCTTCTTAAGACAAAATGCTCATACCACCATTAACTGTAAATGATCTTGCAGCAACCTGTAATGATTGGTTAGACTTGTCATTTGTTGAATTGCAATTAATTAGTATTATAGACAGTATTTTTAATTAGTAAAATCTTCATTGGGGTGTAAAATTTTTGCACCATGGTCTTAAATCACTTTGTTAAAAAACTTTCAGTTTTGTTGTTTTGTACCAAACTAATCTCACTTGCTACCAATAAACCAGAGTTGTTGAAATATTTTATTGTATATATTTTATTGTATGGAAAGTATTGATTCTGAAAAGAGACATATATGATTTTCATCTGTTGGGATGTACTCATTTACACTGAGTACTTTAGCTGTTGTGACTGTGGCTGTCACATGCAATATCATTTGGGATTTCCAATGAACCACTTGAAATATACTTGTCATTTAATATTTTTGCCACATTATTTTGCCTGCACCATTGGCCGGTAAATACCATATGGCTGTGATGTATTTATGTGTGTGTTGTCGGCCTGACCCCTGATCCTGTCCCCTGTGCCAGTTATGTTGCCGCACACCTGGAGTCGGAACTCCTCCACCGACAGACCTACGTCTCCGCCCAGCTTCCCACGTACACTTCCACCCATCACCCACCAAGTAAGATGTTGCTTTACATTAATGAGAAGTCGGCCTTATTTAACCTAAGCTCCTTCAGTCTGCTGTGGGCAGAGTGTAACTATATGGCTCTACCAGTAATAGCTCAAATACGTGAAAAAGTTATATGCATTGTTCCTGTTGTTTTTTGTGAGTAATTATTTTGTCTTAAACATTGGGTGGGGCTGATACATAGCATACCAATGACAGTATAGGTTGACGTTACAGACAATGCCACATCTTTTACAGACAATGGGGTGTGAACATCTAATCACACTACGGACCTTCCAGTCGAAAACTAAGAAACCTAAAAAATAATTCCCATATCGAAATACAACCCTCCCCTCTGCCAGCTTTCACCCACATTCATCTGGAATCATACGTTACACTTAAGGCCGTGAGGGGAAGTCCACTATGCAGGGAGCAGTAGCTACAACAAACACTCACCATCTCTCTCTGCCTCTCCTACCGTAGGTCTGTCAGGGGTGTTTGACCCAGTATGCAGGGAGCAGTAGCTACAACAAACATTCACCATCTCTCTCCGCCTCTCCTACCGTAGGTCTGTCAGGGGTGTTTGACCCGGGCAGTAGCACCACGGAGTCGTCGGTCATGAACTTCCTGTCAGCCATGGAGTCTAGAGCCCTGCAGGCTGGCCCTGCTCTGCTCCCACCCTTTAGAAACCCCCCCTGGCAGACCGGTGAGCTCCCACACACAAAATCACAGCTGAGTCTGACATCTTTTCTCGTATAAACAGTGTTTGGATTTGTCGTCTGTTTTCTTTTCGTGCCCTGTGCTTCACAAATTACAATGGAGATGCATGTTGGATGTGATTGAAGTTGAGACAGCTGTGTCCATTCCACTCAATTTATAAATCAGACGTTGCCAGCCTTGTTCTTTTTTGGGGGGGTTAATTTGTGTGTGTGTTTGTGTGTGTGTGTGGTATGTGTGTTTCTATTTCTCAGGTTCCAACCACACCACCGAGCTGTTCCTCACCGGCGCTCTTCCTTCTGCTGCCACATTCCCCTCCCCCGCTGCCCTCTCCACCTATCAGCACACGGGTGCCTTCCCCTCACTGAGTTATGCCACCACGCCCTCTCTGGCCCTCCATGACTCTGCCTTCAGCTCATCCAACAATGGCCTGCTCTCCCCCCACCACGACCCCCTGCTTCAGCTCAAACCCATCCAGGCAACACTGCCGACCTCGCTGGCCTTCGACCGCCTCCCCCCGCCCTCCCTGGGTGCGGCCCTTCCCCCGCAGTCATCCACCTACCGTTCGGCCCAGGAGTCGGCCCCCCATCTGCTGCAGCCCCAGTTCGGGCTGCTCCCACTGGCCACCCAGCCGACCCCCCAGCCTTACGGGGTGCCAGTCTTCTCAGGCTCCATCGAACGAGCACTTCAGCGGGAGTGTAGTGTGATCAAGCACCACCAGAGGCCTTCCAGCAGCAGCCATGCCGTCCCGGACACGCTGCCCGGCTCGCAGCACTCCCTGCAGGCCTACCTGGGTTCAGGGAGTGAGGACGGGGATGTCTCCTTCCAGCCGGACACCTCGCGTCACACCCCGGTGCCCTGCAGCCCCTCCACGGGGTCGGACTCCTCCCACGGCGTTAATGGCGCGCCACAGGCCGAGACTGGATTGCAACCTCAGACCTACTCCTCTTCAGTAATCCCGCCACCCTCTGGGTACCCCTCATCCTTCGTGGGGGCAAAGACTAAAGACTGTTCTTCCAAGCTTACCCCAGGTGTCCAGGACGGGCACCGGCACTCACAGGACTCTCCAGAGGGCTACCCTTCACCGGTTCAGAAGCAGGGCTCGGTGATCGCCAGTCAGCCATACACGTCGGCCCAGCTGCCCAGCCTGATGTCTACTCTGAGCCACTCTCAGGGCTACGTCAGCACCCAGGCCTACCTGTCTCCCTCCACGGATAAACTGCCTTCCCTCTACAAGACCTTGCCCTCCTTGTCTGACCATTCAGGCAACGTGGCTTCTGTCAGCCAGTCCCTGGTCTACACCTCCAGCCTTGGGCAGGGCCAGGGGAATGAGGGCCAATACGGAGCCCAGGGTCAGGGCCTGTGTTTGGGCAACCCCTCCCAGAGCTATCACTCCAGCCACTCTCGAGGTGCCCCTATTGTGAGTTACTCATCTCAGTCACAAGGGCAGGTTTCGGTCTGTCAGTCTCAGAGCTACACCACCGGACAATCCCTCAGCACCTCCTACACTTCCCCACCCACGCCAATCTCAAGCCAGGGCTACACCTCTTTTTCCTCAGCCCCTCACACGCAAGCCTTACAGAACTGCAGACCCTCAGTACAGGAACTGAAGCCAACCTACAGCAAACTGAAACTGGAAGGAGAGATCCCTCTCCAGGATCTCCAGCAGGTCTCTTTGGAGACCACCGGGCCACGTGGCAGTGTTGACCCTGCCGCCCACAGCAACAACAATTTGGTCTACGTAGTCTCTAAAATGGATGACCGTTACAACACTCAGAGCGTGATACGGAGCAACTCGCGCACCGAGGACCAGACGGTGGGCCTGAAGACTTCAGTGAATGTCCAGCCCATGTCTGTCCATGGGGCCATCAGTGATGAGGCGCTCAAGCAGCACTCACTCCTGCTCAAAGGTTCTGAGTCACTGCATGAAAACAACCAGACCCAGTCTGCCCACAACCACACCCAATACATTAGAGTCCCCAACTCTCAGGTTCTTCTGGAGCCCAACAGGGAAATGCAGATGATTCTGCTTCAGAAACCCCTCATCTATCCTGGTCACAACCCTTCCAAGTTACAGCAGATTCCAGGCTCCAGCCAGATCCCAGCTCAGTACCTTCCCATGGAAGGAGATCATTTGATCAGCCAGAGCCAGCATGGGACACTAGGCCAAAACACCCTCACAGACTCTACTAAACAACGCCTCTCTTCTTCAAAACACCCTTACAGCCAATCAAACAGTCAGCAGCAGTCACATGATGCCAAGCACCATTTTGCCCTGAGTTCCATCTGCTTCCCAGAGTCCATCCTACTGGCAGACGAAAGAAACATCCTGTCCAACGTGGACGATATTCTGGCTGCCACGGCCGCAGCCTGCGGAGTCATGCCGCAAGACTTCGTCAAGGCCACGTCCGGGACCTCTGAGAGTGACATGGCAGACGCCAAGGGTCATTTTCAGACTGGGGACACTAGACACCAGTCACCTAGTTTTTCTTCTTCGTCTTCCCAGCAGTCCATCACCAACACTAACTCCCACAACACAATGGCCTTGACGCTCAATGGCACTCATATAACCTCAGACGAACATCAGTTTTCCAAAGGGGATGGGCGCCTGGGGCAACTGTACACAATGTCACACTCGCAAACTGCTATAATCAACTCGTCACAAGACATCTGTGCCAACAAGAGTTTTTTGCAGAAGTCTGAGGACGAGCTGAACCGAATTTCACCCAAAGGACAATCGGTTCACCCTAGCAGCCGGGCTGATGACAATGCCAATGGAGGCCCCTCTGAAAATGACTACCATCTGTCTGGCCATGGTTTTGACCCCTTAGGGCACCTCAACAGTGGCCATGCCAAGCATCAGATACACAAAGGCATTGGGAGAGAAGACAGCCTTGTAGAGTTTCCCTCCAACCCCAAAAAGAGAGTCCGCTCCAAGGCCTCAGCCAAGCCACCCAGTCCGGAGGAAGAGAATGGCCAACCGAGGAAAAAGACTGTCCAAGCGAAAAGGCAGAACTCCCGAGGCAGTGACCCAACCAGCTCACCTTCCACCTCAGAGGTTGTCTATGACAGCTATCAGCAGCAGGAGCGAATGAGGCAGAAGATCCGTGAAGTGGAGGAGCAACAGCCAGAAGTCAAGACGGGCTTCATCGGTTCCTTTTTAGACTTCCTTAAGACTGGTCCTAAACAGCAGTTCTCCTCGCCCCCCATAAGGACGGCGAGTCGAACACGAAAGCCCTCGACTTCATCCAAGAGGCCTCCATGCCCCCTTCCTCCGTTAACCCCGACAATACAATCGCCATCAGGTGCATTGATAACCCATGAGGCCCATGGCATCGCGGCCGGGGGGAGCTCTCATATGCAGCAGAAATGCCTGGATGATGAGTTCCAGAAGAACCTGGAGACGCTTCCTTCCTTCAGCTCAGATGAGGACGAAAGCAGCACTCGGAAAAACCAAGCCCTTCAGAACAGCATCAGTTCAGCCTTGTCGGCCCTAGACGAGCCCTCTGATAGGACACAAGCAGGTAAAAATTCAAAGGCTGGCTGCCCGGTAGGACAGCTTTTGTGTTTAGTCCTTCATTCCTCAGTTTACATAAGAGATAATTAAGCATTATATTAAGAAATGTAAATTTATTTGCTCAATGAAGGAAGTCTTGAGAGTTGAAAATGTGTTAGCTTTTGGGACCCATATTATCTCAAGTGGAAACAAAATCCACTATCTAACACCTTAACCTCTAGCCCACTTTTCCTGGCTCTCCTTTTCCTCTCTAGATAATCAGATTTCCTGCTCCCTCCTTAAACCAGACCAGGGCCCCAGCATGCCCCACTCCATCGCGGAAGCCCCGGAGCAGCAGATGGCAGCACCCATGGAGTCTGCTGCAACTGGCTCCTCGTTCTCAGCAAGCGAGTGTTTGGGGCAGGAGGGGAGGAAGTCTGCTGCTTCAGGCCAGCTGGCCTTCCAGCTGTCCAGTGTGGCCATCGAAGGGCTGACTGACGAAGAGTTGTCGGACAGTGGGGGGGAAGGCATGTACCGCGAGAGGGATGAGTTTGTGGTGAAAAATGAGGACATGGAGATTCTGAAGGTAGGCGAGAATAGAGGAGGTTTGTGTGAAACCAGAGCGTGGCTAAAACTCATCCGGATATCCAAATGACCCTGCTTGCATGAGTTTCTTAAATAATTGTGTTGGTTTACATTAAGTCACTGTGTTTTGCCAGTCCTTTACAAGTATAATCAAACAAGCATGTTTGTGTAGCTGACGTTGACAGCAGGCCAGGAGCCTCCAGCCATATGGAAGGTCCAGAAAGCCCTTCTGCAGAAGTTTGTCCCTGAGCTGAGGGATGACAAGAGGGTCTTCTCAGCTACTAACAGTGTAAGAGCAGGCCTTCGTATGCATAGACACAGTACACGTCTAGACACGCTAGGACTATTATTAGTGTTGTTGCATTTATGTCATTTATAGTAGTGTGTGGATATCAAGTTAGCTAAATGGGACTGGGGGTGACCTTTGTTTAAATTCATCAAGTATCTCTCATTCAGCACCCAGCCCGGGTGAGATAGAATTTTCATACAGGTTTAAACAACTTCAGTACTGCACGGCTGAACGACGCACATCTTGGGTTTGGAGAAACAGCACTTTTAACCACAGCTGATATACAGTGGGCTCCAAAGTTCCTGGCACCCTGACTGGCAATGCACAAACAATACTTTAAAAAGATAAACAATATATTATTGAGAGAAACTCAAAATACCAACATGTGAGAATCACATAATCAAGGATCCGTAATTATTGTCACCTTTTATTCAGCACTTAGTGCAACTACCTCTAGCAAGGATAACAGCATGGAGTCTCTTCCTGAAATGTTTGACAAGGTTAAGGAACACTTTTGGATGGATTTCAGACCATTCCTCTTTGCAGATCCGTTCAAGATTCTTTACATTCTCGGGTTTGCAATTATCAACTCCCCTCTTCAACTCAGCCCAGAGGTTTTCGATTGGATTGAGGTCTGGTGACTGAGATGGCCATAGCAGAACAGAGGGTGCCATTGATCGATTGTGAAACCTTGATTTGGAGGACATAACGGTAGATTTTTTTATTTAATTAAAAAAATGAATTTGTAGAGCCCTATGTTATCCGCGATGTGTAGAACGCGGATGGAACCACGGAATCCAGGCATTAATACGGAATTCAGACGTTAACGTGGAATTCAGCAAAATATATATATATTTTTCTATAATACAAATATAGTCCCGTAATGTTAAAAACTGTCATTGAGTTTCTCCTAATACAAAAAGCAGCAAATATGGAAGTTAATTTGCGCTCTATATATAGAGCTATATATATGCGGTGTATGTTTCTCTACCGAACTTAGCCAGCATGCGCTCCGTCATATCATTCAAATGTTGTAATGCGCTTGATTGCTGACAGCTATAAACAATGCTATTTACTCCATTCTAAATTTTCCAATCAGACAACATTTGTTTTTCTCCGTTCAATCACTAATCCAAATGCATATAACTAGCTGTAGGCTACTATGTTCCTTCGCCTGAAGTAATTCTCTGACGGTCTTGCTAATCAGGCAGCTCTCTCACTCAGGGAGAGCAGGGTCAAACTAGCGAGACTGCTGCTGAATGTTATGGCTTTGTCCACACGATTGCACTTGATACAACTTTGTAAAATAACATTTTATTACATTTTGTAGTTGTTCCACTTTTCTTTGATTTCTGAGGAAATCTTTGTCTACTCTTAGTTTTAATTTTGGATAGATTCTTCTTTAAGAAGAAGAAATAATGTGTTATTAACATGACAGATACCTATGCACATTTTATAACATTGCCTTCTGCCTGTCTAGAAATAATTACTTTGACCATATGAAAAGTAAATGTAGCCTATCTGGCAATGCAAGTGCAAACTATACAGCAGTATTCTCTATTTTTTTATGTTCGGGGGCAGGCTTCTGAATGCAACTTTTGTCCAAATAGTTGTTTAGTCGCAGGTGGGTGTAAAAAGTAGTTGAGCAAACCACATTTGCCTGGCTAGTATTTCCCAACCATGGGTACTAGGACCCCTAATGGTACAGTAACCAAATACCTTTGGGATCCACTGCCCCAGGAAGATTAAATGGAGGTTTGAGATTAAAAAGTGGATTCACAAAAAATAAAACGGAATTCACGGAATTTGGAGAAAAAAAACGGAATTGGCCAAATAATAAAACTGATTTCATAGTTGGTTCTATTGACACATTACTGATGTACAGTATTTCTCACATGTTGGTATTTTGAGTTTTTCCTGTAATTGTATTATTTTTATTTTTTACATTTGTTTGTGTATTGACAGTCAGAGGTTCCAGTAATTTTGGAGCACACTGTAAATATAAATGATGGAGTTCCTCCGTTACTGACATACTGTAGATCACTATACATTTTGTTTATTGTGTATGCGTCCTTTATAGTATCTGGGCTACTTTGGGGATGCTAAGACCATGTATGGGAGGGTGTATGTCAAGTTCCTGGACACGGTCAATAAGAGGGAGTACGTCCGGGTCTGCAACCGCAAACCACGCTGCAAGCCTATGCATTCTTTAAGGTACTTACATTTGCTTCTACACACACACCAATCAGCATTAACATTATGACCACCTGCATAATATTGTGTCGGTCCCTGTTTTTTCACCAAAACAGCAGACCCCTCAAATCAGAATAGTTTTCAGCCCATGAGAAGTAAAATGCTTTACGTAGTCAGTTACAGAGTGCACTGCATCAATGGGTTCAATTACAGAGTGAACTACATCAATGGGTTCAATTACAGAGTGAACTACATCAATGGGTTCAATTACAGAGTGAACTACATCAATGGGTTCAATTACAGAGTGAACTACATCAATGGGTTCAATTACAGAGTGAACTACATCAATGGGTTCAATACAGAGTGAACTACATCAATGGGTTCAATTACAGAGTGGACTTGCTTCAATGAGTTCAATTACAGTGTGAACTACATCAATGGGTTCAATTACAGTGTGAACTACATCAATGGGTTCAATTACAGTGTGAACTACATCAATGGGTTCAATTACAGAGTGCACTGCATCAATGGGTTCAATTACAGAGTGCACTACATCAATGGGTTCAATTACAGAGTGCACTACATCAATGGGTTCAATTACAGAGTGCACTACATCAATGGGTTCAATTACAGAGTGCACTACATCAATGGGTTCAATTACAGAGTGCACTACATCAATGGGTTCAATTACAGAGTGAACTACATCAATGGGTTCAATTACAGAGTGCACTACATCAATGGGTTCAATTAGAGTGCACTACATCAATGGGTCGATCTTTCTCTTCACTCTCCTTCAGAGGCTCCCAGGCAAAGACGATCCTCAGTCTGAAGGCCTCTCCCTCCTCAGTGACCTCTGACCCTGCAGCCACACCCACGTCACAGAAGTCTGAGTTTAAGCCCCGCCCCAGGCAGCCCAAGACCAAGGCAGAGCCTCCACCCAAAAAGAGGAGGAGGTGGAAGGAGGAGTACTCTCCGCCTCCATCAGAGTCCTCGGAGGAGGTGGAGCCTGAGAATGATGGTAAGAGTTAAGGCTTGTTAAAGCTCTTTCTCATTGATGGAGCTGAGTAAGTATGGAGTTGACTCTCTGACTCTCTTTGCTGTGAAATGTTTTCTCTTTGTCTGTGTCTGTCTGTGTCTGTCTGTGTCTGTCTGTGTCTGTCTGTGTCTGTCTGTGTCTGTCTGTGTCTGTCTGTGTCTGTCTGTGTCTGTCTGTGTCTGTCTGTGTCTGTCTGTCTGTCTGTCTGTCTGTCTGTGTGTCTGTCTCTCTGTGTGTCTGTCTCTCTGTGTGTCT